>VXAY01001662.1:146176-175579 GCA_013399855.1 Oxyruncus cristatus
TACTGAGGACCCCACTACAGCATGGTAGTAGGTGCTCCACACCTATGACTCACTGTGGCTCAGTAACTCTCCATTTGAAGCATTTGGATTATTTTCCTTCATATTATACCACCAAAAATGTCAGTGAGCTCTCTGTACAGCACCTAGGACAAATATTTCCCAATCTATCACTACAGCCCCTTAGTTCTATCCTAAAGTAAAGTAACTCCGCAGCAAGAGTAAGGGTTAGTAAAGGACTTGCTTTTACTGAATGGTAATATCATTTCATGGGAAATGGAGAAAGGAAATCTCAGTTAAAACACAAGCTATAATTAGGAGAGCACATTTGAAATGATGAAATACTTCTTGCCTGGAGCTCAATGGCTATATTAAGAATTGCAGTGTGAGATATTTGTTTTCAAGGAGCTGTCAACATATCATTTGTTTTCTACACTACTGGGGTTAATACCTAATTATGGTGCACGCAGGAATTAAAAACACATTAGAGTGCATTACTACACCCACCTCTCTCTCTCTGGCTAAAATCAGAACTCACAGAAAATGTTTCACCCTGCTCCTCCTGCATGTTGACTTCGTCAAGTCTGTGTGCCTTACAGCCATCCCGGGAAGTGCCTCTTCTCAAAAGCATGTTTGTGAGCAGGGTATCTGCTGCAGTTCTCCACTGCATGACACTTCCCAGCCCTTTGCTACAATTTGCTTCTGCAGAGCATGACTGTCACTTATGGAAGGTTTCAAGCTGTTTCTCACTAACTCATCAAAAAACCTTGTTTGAGGATAATCCATTACCAAACAATTAAGTGTTACATTTCCAAAGTAGTTATTGCACCCACTCTCTTGAAGACCACTGAACAACAGGGACATAGTAGTCATCATTAATACCTATTCTTTTTAAAAAAAAAAAAAAAAAAGTTTTGAGGGCAACAGTACCAGGAAAAGTCACACTGCAGGCAACAGATCCACCTATGCTAAGAGGGAAGAAGTTAACTTTTTAAAAGTAGCATGTAGAAAATAAAAGCCAGCCATACCCAGATGCGCAGTGGCATTTCAAAGAGGGATCACATTAAATGTTTAGATCTGCAATGAAATATTAATCGATCTGCATTTGTTATCAATGTGTAGCAGTGGTATTCACCTCTCTCTGAAGACGGACTCTGGTTTTGTCATGTGCTGGTGAGCAGTTTCACAGCTCCTCAGTCTGTTGGTTGTTATGCCTGCTCATACTGTCAATATCAAGGAATGTGAATTATAGGGCAGCCTTCTGGGCTGGCCTGACTCTCAAGGAGAATCTGAAAGATATTTTAGCTAATGGAGTCAGATTACTGAAGCATACCTTTCCAGAAGCTGATTTTGTGTGACCTGTGACTTGCAGTGTAGCCATGCTAAACTTGCAGCTATCAAACTAGTGATCAAAGAGACCTAAAAGATGACTAGATAGAAACTGCTGAAAAAGATAAGCTGAAACTTCTTTTTTAAGCCATGTTGATATGAAAATTTAAGCACTTGAATGAAAATAATTGGTATAGAAATTCCAAACACTGCAACAGTTTACTCGTGTACATCAGCAGATGGCTGATACTCAGTTTTCAGTAGCTTGTGTTCCAGCCAATAGAATGGGTTTTATCTCCTGCTTATCCAATATTAGGAAGATTGAGGTCTAATTAAATGTTTATTAGGACTTGCACTTCTCCATTCTTCCCTCCTCCTCCTCATTTTTTTTAATCTTACAAGATATTTAATCTTCCCGGTGGAAGCCACTGTATTCCCTGGTATACTGTCACTCCATACATGGACATTTCAGGACTTGTACTTTTGAAAACAGCAAATGCTTTTTGCTAAACATTCAGCAGCCGATTTCATATTCCTTTTCCTTTGGGAGCCACAGTAAAACTCCCATGAATGCAGCACTCAGTGCCAGGTACTTCACTGGCTTACATAATTAGGAAACATTGCTGCCTGAGCCTCGATCAGACAGAAGATTTCAACAATCATAAGTAAATGTACTTAGAAGCAAAGCCTGCTGTTCCTTTTTCATTGCTGCTCAGACAGCAGGACCATTCAGAGCTGCCTCAGCACAATTATAAAATGTTCAGAGCTGCTTGGAGCCATTTCAGTCAATCTGAACATTTATTTCCTTTCATGGCAATGCAGAGCAAAGGTGCTGACAGACCCTAAATACATAGCTCAAGATATACAGCAACTCACAACCCAGCTTCTGGGGCAGGTGATTTTAAGCTGTCCAGTGTTTTAAGCAGCAGAGGCATTGCTCCCTTGTGCTGAACTTGGGGTGATGCTTTAACCGGCTGCAACACTCTGAATGGGGAGAGATCTCAGGAGCAGTGGTAGCTTGATGTTTTTCTCTACATAGTGGGCTCAAAGAAAGGCCAAGCTACCTGGCACTGTAGACCACTGAATCATGGCACATATGAGATGAGCAAATAAAAAAGGTGATTGAGAACTTTTAGGCATATCTTGGACAGCATTTCTGACAGTGCCAGCAGCTAAATTGCTCAGGTGATGAACTTGGACTCTGAAAGCCACCCTAACTGTCCTGAATACCAGCTGATCTTCAGGACACCACAAAAAGAGGTCATCCTCCAAATAAAGAGGAAACATTTTCCATATTAGTGCAAGTTTTGTCCTACCCACTGACCTCTAGATTTGCACCTGCTTACCCCTCATCAGTCCCCTTACTTCAAAGCCACCTACGTTTTCTTAATGGGTTTAAAAAGGAAAAAGAAACACATCAGTGTTACTCAGACTCAATTGTATAAAAAAAGTTCCTCCCCCAAAATCAAGTGAGGCTGACAAATGTCCTGAAGACCCTTAAAGTGCCTATGAGGCATGCATTGTGGCAACTGTTTACTGTCTCTTGAGTAATGGCATCTGTGATAAGCAATTTGTTTTGTAGGGAAACAATGTCACCTCAAGTAGCTGAAGGATATCGTAATGACTTTCCCACATTGTCAGTGTTCCTTTTTATCTCTTGGCTTCTGAGTACACTCCTGTATGAAAAATTAATACAAGAGAAACAGAAAATGGCCATAAACATATTAAACATACTACTGCAATGTTTCAAGGATGTAGCTGTTGACTTTACCAATATAAAAACTAGAATCCAGTAGAAACCTGTGCTTTTTGCACAGAATATGAGAGCTGGCTTTAGGATAATAGGCCCCATTGCACTATTATTCCTTAGCTCTGAGGATGCTTCTTTTCTGGGACCTGACAGAACTTGAGGTCTCTTAAGGAGGCTTTGGATTACAGGCACAGCATGGGTTCTGCCTTGTGAGCCATGTCTAATGAAAAAAAAGTCAAGGAATTCTCAACTGTTGTCTGATCTCAGTTCAAGACTAAACCTCTGAAAATCTCCATAACACTGGGAGACTCCATAGCTTTGTTTGATTTGTGGATCAATTGCCTGCGGAGAAGGAGCATCTAAAAATAGTTGAATATGATGAAGGGGCATGCTGGGGAGATTTAGCAATGGAGGAGCAACTTGAGGGAGGCAAGAAGAAAATTGGACTGCCTTCTGAAGTGTTACTGCTGGTGACAAAGTGCCCACTTATTCTTAGCATCCTACAGTTCAGTACAATGAGAATGTTTTGTTCCCAGTGTGAAAGGGCCGAACTTAAAGGGAAGTAACAGATTTCTCATAAGAATATATCTTACACACTCAGCTATGCTAAATTAAGGGCACTAAATGAACAGTATTGAGACAGGACCTGAGGGAATGGCCTGAAGTTGTCTCAGGGGAGGTTTAGGTTAGATATTAGAAAAAGATTCTTCACCCAAAGGATAGTTGGGTACTGGGACAGACTCCACAGAGAAGTGGTCCCAACATCAAACCTGACAGAGTTTAAGAAATGTTTGGACAATGCTCTGGGCTGCATGGTGTGACTCTTGGGGAGGGTCCAATGCAGGGCCAGGAGCTGGACTCAATGATCCTTCCAACGTGGCATATTCTGTGCTCATGGCCTTGGGCATGTGCAGTCTGAGAGTTGAGATAAACTAGTGTTGGCATTGCAAGAGGACCAGAAAAAACTGAAATCAGCACAGGCTGATGCAACTCACAAGGTGTCAGGATCTATACACCCTTTACAAGCATAGACAGGCCAGTCTGCACAAATGTGAAATCTTGCATGGCTGGAGCTGGAGAGGCAGGCTGATTTGGGGATGGTTTTGGTCCCAGGATAGCCAGCTGTGCCCAGTGGATGCTGTCTCCCACCTGGTGAGCATATTGTCAGCCTCTTCACTACAGCGTGTGTCACCAGAGCCACCCAGCTCCTTGCCCTGCTCCCTTTCAGGGCATGGGAGTCTGGTGGGTTTGGTGCACGTGGGTGATCATGGCTTTCTTTTTGTCTCACTTAATACAGGCATTCCATGCTGAAAGGAGCTCTGCCAGGGCTCTAGAAAATCCCCATGCCTTTATGCAGAGAACAGTGGATATGCAGCAAGGCAACCTACTGATGCCCAAAAAGGCGCAAATGAAACTGTTTAGAGACAGAATTTTAGCCTTTAAACAGCAAAGGTATTTATTGCAACATTACAGCAGACTTGTGCTGCCAGTATTTTAACAACAGGTTTACAGAACCTCTCCATCTCAGCCTATGACTGCTTTGGAGTGCTGTATTACTTAGGCTGCTGAGAAGAGAGACTGGGGAATCCATTTTTATGGTTTACCTTTGAAATAAGAGCACTTTCACATAAAAATCAGGAAGTCAACATTACTTAGCAGATAAATGCAGCTTAAGTGCTCTTAGTTCGAAGTAGTTACAAATAAACCTTCTTCCTAAAAAATCCGCTGGGCATTTCTCCAATGGTGTGTACTGGGGTTCTGGGTAGACTGGCAGAATGCATGTGTGTGCAGGAATGGACGCTCAAAGGTATTGAGAAAAGTCATTTTAGCAAATGCTACAGCCCACAGGGATATATATTCTTTTACTGTCTCCTGGTGCCATTATGAAGCCCACAAACACATATAACACATAGGCATTATCTTTGTTTAAATTCTTGTCAGCTCTGGTCCTCACATCTCCACAGTTACATGAATTAAACTCAGATTCCCCTGCCCCCTGACTTATCTACATTGATTTGCATGTTAATAACTTCCCTCAGTCAGTTTGTTCTACCCTCTTCTTGATTTGCTTCCACAGTAATTTTGATTGAGTTTCTTGCCCTCAGCTCTCAGCAGGGGGAAGAAACTGAAGCAAGTTGATGCTGGGGAGCAGGGAGCCCATCGTGGTGACGTTTGTAACTATTTGCTTTCACCACCATTGCTGTTTCACTGGGAAAACTCATGCTGGGCAAGCTGGGTCTCTCAGCTATCTCCTTTGATGTTTTGGAGCAATGGATACTGTTCTACCCATCTTCCCTTCCCAGAACCCTGGTTTCCAGTATCTGACTCAGGTGCCTTCCCTACTCTGTTTTGCTCATCCCTGAATTTTCATGGCTTGCCCAGTTCTGTAACTCTCCCCTCCCCATTCTCAACAAAGGCTGGCTTTCAGGGTAGGTCTCAGCCTACCCTTACTGAGGTTGCCAGCTGAGATAATGACCAAGTGTAGAAATAGCCGTTCACCCACATCCCTTCCAGAAGCCATAAGACAGAGCTCTCCCTTCTAAATCAACAGCTTTGTCCTGCAAGCAACCAGTCAGCTGTGCAAGGATCATTCTGCCTAACTGCTGGGAACTTGTGTGGATAGTCTAAGTCCTGGAAAAACCAAGGTGTCTCTCACAACTCCCTCAGTTTTGGACCCCGAGTTCCTTACAGTGACCAGAACTCCTCCTAGGAAGAAGCTTTACAGTGCCAGAGAGGAGAAGGTTGGCTGTGTGCCACAGCTCCCAGAAAGTTCTGTGAAACACAAGCAGCTACTGGTCCACTGAATCTGGTCCCTTGTGTCTTTGCACATTCCTTCATTTGCTCAGAGCATAATTTCAGAGCATGTATTTCAGGGCGAGAGAGAAGCCGCTTGCCATTGTTGTACAGTTTCAGTTAAGTTTTCTCAGTGTCCTGGTTGATTGCCAAGGACTATGAGGTTTAATTTCCCACCTTTGAGTTTCTCTCCCCCTCAGGATCTCCCCATCTGCTGCACTTCATCTTGCCCAGGTAAAACTATGCTTGCCAGCTTTCCCTTTCCAAAAATACTGCAGTGTTTGTTTTGGTTCCTCCAGATTGTGCTGGCTCTGCCTCCACGTACTATGACTACTGACTCATGGTCCTGCTGGTCACCTCTATCTGATTCCAAAGTTTTCATTATCTTCTGCTCTTTGCAGCTCTGCACAGACACTTTTGCCTCATAAAACTTAGCAATCTGTTAAAATGGCCACTGTAGAGATCAGCTTTTATATTTAATAACATCACTCGTCAGTGAAGGATTTATCAGTAAAGGAAGTCTAAAAAAAAGATCATCAGCTGTTCCTATGCTTTTGTTCTGAACAGACTGCAGAGAAAAATATTCTACTGAGATTTCATAAGCAGGCAAACTGAACTACTCTCAGATTAAAAAATATCTGACACATATTCTGAGATATTATTTGCTGAGTGCTTTTAAATGAGCCTAGAACTGTGCACAGTGGAACTGAGAACCTGAACACAAGACAGAGTGAAATTAGTTTTATCATGAGTCCCCCTTGCAGGATGTAAAAGAACGCCAAGTCTCATTTACAGCATTGTCTTCATGTCTTCCTGTAGTCCTTACACATGTAAGAGGCCAAGGTCGCTGACAGGATCTCAGTGGATCATCTGCATCTGACCCACTTAAAATAGAGACACTTTGACATGCCTCATGTTGTGGTTACAACTCAGTGATGTCCCAGTTTACGCAAGCACAGCTCCAGCTCTCACTTCAAAGCTTGTTCATCAAACTGGTGGGCAGCAGGGACCAAATCTGTGGAGTCCAGCCGCTGGGATGGTGGTTTAACCTCTGTCAACAACCGAGTACCACCAGCTTCTTGCTTACTCAACTTCCCCACCCTGATGGGATGAGGAGAATTGGAAAAAGGTAAAACTTGTGGCTTGAGATAAGGACAGTTTAATAATAGCAAGAAAGTGTAGTAATAATGATGACAATGAACAGGAGAGAGAGAGAGAGAGAGAGAGAGAGGGAGGAATAAACCCCAAGAAAGACAAGTAATGTACAATACAATTGCCCACCACTCACCAATGCCCAGTCAGGCCCTGAGCAGCAATTGGTCCCTTCTGGCCAGCTCACCCAGTTCATATGCTGGACTGACATTCTAAGGTATGGAACATCCCTTTGGTCAGTTTGGGTCAGCTGTCCTGGCTACACTCTCTCCCAGCCTCTTGTGCACCTGCTTGTAGCAGAACATGAGACACTGAAAAGTTCTTGACGTAGAGTGAGCACTACGTAGCAACAACTAAGTCATCAGTGTGTTATTCCCTTTATTCTCATATTACATACAAAAATCAGCCACTAAGAATAAAATTAACCCTATCCCAGCCAAAATCAGCACAGATGGATGGGCTGACAACTTGCTCCACACACATAGCACCCATGGGAAATCGTGCAGATCCCTCATCTCTTTCCCACCTCAGAATCAGAGGCCTTCAAACAAAACAAAAGCCACAGATTAAAACTCCATCCACTGGAAGATTGCCAGATTCCATTCTGCTCTCCCATTCATCTTTTACCTTCAAGCTGGCCTTATTGCATACATTTATTATTCATCCCCTCTCTCCTAGTCCTGCACCCAGCTGGTGAGGCTTAGTAGCCACCTGGGCCAAACCTGGCCCACTGCTTCCACTGCCTGCTCCATGGTCCCTGCACTATGTCCACATCCCAGTGCTGACTCCACATGGGATGGGATGGTTGCCACATGGTCTCGGCCTCCTGCCCCTCACTGGGTACCCCTTGTGTACCCACCCATTGACTGTGCCTCAGCGCAGATTGAACACGGCAGGCGCCAGAGCTTTTGGTAATTGCACCCCAAGGCTATGAAATTCCCTGACAGAAGATCATGCTGCCAAACACAGGCTGCAGCATTTCTCCCTGCTGAAGCATGTCAGGCAGCACAGTTGGCATTTGTGCCCTTTCAATCTGACAGCACTGTGTCAGCCCGGGAGGGAGAAAGCTGTTTTGTGAAGACGTCTGCTGCCTTTTCAGCTGCCAGTAAATACAAGGATTGGGATTCTTTGCCCTTCCCTCCATTCACTGTCAACTCTTCCTTGGATCATGTTTTGGTCAGAATTCACTGCAATTCAGGTGTCACTGGCAACTATATCCCATGTCTGGTTAACCAGGTTTCAAACAGAGCAAAAGTTTATTGCTGAACATTATAGATTTGTTTATTCCATGTGAACATGGGAAAAAAAGGGTGAGTAAGAGATAGGTCCACTGGCTCTTAGTGGTTGGCTCCCAAGTGAAGATAAGTCTTTCTGTTCAAGCCTCAGCTGATATGTTTAATTAACTCTGCTTCATCATTGTTTTGATAATGTTTCTTTGCCTCTGGGTCTTGTAAGAATCAGAGCCAATATGCCATGTTTGTGAAGAGTGGATACTATGCCTGTGGGGTTATCCAGATTGCCAGAAATAGATTTGTGGTCATTTTCTTGAATATTTTCTGTGTCCCTAGTTTATGTGAACATTCCCAGGTCAGCAGAGTTTCATCATCAGACTGGACATCCTGGTATTTCTTCCCTGTCAAAAATTTTCTGGACATCCAGAGGAGAAGGACACTGGAAAAGGCCCAGTGATGAGAAGGAAACCGAAAGGTGAGCTGAGGACCTGAAAAGAGCATGGGGATGAAGCTACAAACAATGAACTCTTGGTGTCGGGTCTGTGGATAGTGTCCAAAGGACTGAAAAATGAAACATCTTTAACAATGGCCGGAGTAGAGACTGCCATTCCTTAGGGCTTTTTTTATTAGGACACAGACAATATTTCAAACAATAGCAGCATTGCCAAGGAATCACAATGAAACCAGAAGAATGTCATATTGTTGTCTGTCAAACACTTCCAGTATACCAGCTGTACACTGGGCTGCACTCTAAATATTTTCTCTGCATTTGTTGGGAAATACAAGTGTGCCCTCAACTTCAAAATGAACTTGCTGAAGCTGAGTGAGGATGATACTGTTAAAAACTCAGATGGACAATTCTTGTCACTTCTCCAGTTTTTGTTTCCTTTCTGTCCTTGGTCACCCAAGAAAACAGCAACAACCCCTTTAGTAACCATGCACATGTTTGTACTGGGAAAGGACCAGGTGCTCTCCGCCATGCTTTGGAGTACGGTGAGACCAGGTTTATGCCCATGGCAGGGCACATCCTGCCTCCATGTGAGGCTCTGCATCTACTGGTGGGATTCACCTCCAAGGCGCGCTGATCTCCAGCTTTACCAAGTCATCGGGGTCTCTATCTTAAGGTTTCCTGACAACCTTTTGATGCACACTGAAAAGTGAAAAATCTGGGTAGAGCAGGTGAGTGGAAAGTGCAGTGGAGGCCTCTGTATAAAACAGACATAAATTTTCATTCAGAAACATCATACAGGGTTAGATTCATTTGCCACCCTTAGGAGCTAAACCAACACTGCTAATATTTGGATTCATGGCAGTAGGTAAGCCCAGGGATTTGGGGCTTCACAAATGGGTAGGCTGGCAAAGTCCCTGCTGTTTTAATCTTTCTTCACTCTGTCTTCGTGGTGAGGGATTAATCTCCATAGTATAGTTTTTCTATCTAAGAGCAAGAAATGTTATTCATCTGTCTCAGAGAAGTGTTCATGAGGATTAACAGGGATTTTTATATGGGGCTTTTATATGACCTAGATGTGAGGGTTTTTATATGGCCTAAGGCTGAGCACAAAATAAACCTGGCCTTACTATACGCTCCTATTTGAAATATTGTCATCAGAGCCATGATGTTTCAGAACCAAGTTGGGTTTTTTTCCGTCCTTGTTTTCCTTGCTGTGCAGACTGCTGGGCTGTAACACTTCCATGGTCCTGGCCTACCCCTGAATGAAGGGAATAGCCTTCCAGTGGATAATTCAAAACACTCAGTGCATTGGCATCAAAGGTTTGGTAGCAAGGAAGGAGCCAAGAGGTTTGGTTTGCTTAGTTCTGCTAAGCTCTGATCTGAGTCCCCCAGGGAGAAATGGATTTGTGGAAGGAGTTCTCCACCTTAATACTTTTGGGTGAATAATTTGCATTGAATTGGCTGCCTATACCACAGTGTTTGGGAGTTTCTTCCCTTCTGTGTAGCTGTCAAAGCTGAGTCTTGACCCCAACATGCCCAGCAAGGAAAGGCACATTTCTCACGTTCCATTGTTCCAGTGCATTTTTGCTAACACACCACAATCCCTTCAAACTGGAGAAGGTGACCAGCTGCCAGCCTAGACTGAGACAGCAGGACTCAGTGTGTGGCACCAGCCCATGTTGAAAGACACCTGTTGATGAAAGGGAATTTCATAGCCAATACGAAAAGGTGTTAAGACTTTGAGAAGACCCTGCTCTGACTGAAATCCCAGGCACTAACACATGGTTAGTGCTAAACCATAGAATGGTTTGGGTTGGAAGAGATCTTAAATATCATCTAGTTCCAACACCCGCCCCCCACCATGGGCAGGTACACCTTTCACTAGACAAGACTGCTCAAACCCCATCCAGCCTGGTCATGAACGCTTCCAGGAATGGGGAATCAATTACTTTTCTGGGCAACCTGTTCCACTGTCTCAACACCTTCATAGTGAGGAATTTCATTCTAATAGCTAATCTGAATCTAACCTCTTTCAGCTTAAAGCTATTTCCCTTTGCCTGTCACTTGTCCTTGTAAATATCTTGCTGTGTGTTCAGATGGGCAGAGAAGATTCCTATTTCTCCACTTTAGAACAAGTGTACAATAAACACAGCCTTTTTAAGGACTGAAAAACCTCAGCTGTCCCACCTGGTCTCTGTGCAGCCACAGAGTTGTGCCATGGAAGCAGGAGGATTGCTCACACTTTATTCCTCCTCCACAGTCCTTCGAGAAAACACTCAATTGGAAGAGCCTCTCCCTTCGTTCAAGCTCTAAAGTATTGCAGTAACAGTAATCTATTATGTAGATTTTATGGATCACTTATACAAATTAGTGAAACCTCAGCCTTGACTGTGGTTTAAAATAGACTCAGAAATAACAATACAGCAGTAACAGCAATAAAAACAACAGCAGCAATAATAATATTAATGAATTGATAGAAAGTTATTCATTAAGGTTCCTCCTCTCTACAAGTACTGGATACTAAAAAGGTATTTTTAGCCAGAAAATCATTTAATATAAGCTTGCCTTTATTCTTTATGGTTTCAAAAATACTAATAATGCTCAGAGTCCTACAGCATTTTAAGACACAGAAAGAAAACGTTTTCTTCCAAGCCATCAGATTACTCTTGTATGAAAAGAAGTATTTAGATTTGTGTTTTTCATTTTGTTGAAGATTCTGTACATTAACACATCCCCCATTCTAATGTAGTGTATTAGAAGTCCCTTAGGAGGAAATTCTTGGCATGGAAGTTTTACTGGCACTGTAAGCAACTTATGGAAATACGTGTCCATATTGTGGTGACTGTAGTTAGGACTCCCCTTTTTCTGGACAAGCTGAATCTCATGGAGACTTGTGTCATGCTCAAAACAGTTGTTCATCCAACTTCTTTTGCCAGTGCTGCTAAAAAACTCTTACAAATTATTTCATGTGCAAAGTATTCTTCCTGTATCACCCTAAATGGCCGTCTGTCTTTCTTCTGCCTTACCCCAGTGAAGTCTTTAAAAAAATTTACTCAGTTTACACCAAGCCTATTTCTCCTCTGCTTTGTGATTGATGCACTCTTCTGAAAAGGCAGGCAAATCCTCACAGGACAAGTGGCAGCATTCTGTGAATAGTCGTGAGTGAACTCCCTCACAAATCTAAGCAACTGGACTTTCAGAGTACTTGAAAAATGCAATGCCTCTGCCACTCCTCCCAACTGTTGTCACCTTTTTTATGCTTATGGGCCACATGTGTCAAAAGGCACACAACGATGGTTTTCTGCCTCCTCCCAACCAGAAATATTCCATAAATTTCTCTCAAGGATTACTTACTTTTTCCACTTCACAAAAATATTTTAGAATGATTCTTAACTGGAACTAAAATAAGAATATAAAAAACCATTTTTACCCAAAGATGTAAAAACTTGGAGGCATCACTGACTGCATATGTAAATTTTCTTTTCCTCTGAGTATTTCGGGTTTTTTTTTCTTAAATCAACTGCGTATTTATTAGCTCAGCAAAGATATCCTAGTGCTTTGAAACTCCTAAGTGTTTTAAAGGTATTTCCTCCCATTCAAAGAATTGACGTTCGAATTGTCACCGAGCAAGGATGGATGGGTTCATTAGGAAGAGCCCACAAGTACTTGGATGGGGGAGGTCAAGTTAGAAGGGGTGGATGCCTTCACTTAGAGGCAGGAGCCTGAAACCTGGCAATTCGATGGTGGTGGCAATGTAAGCCTCTGAAACAAGGGCACATATTAGGGGTAGAGACAGCCACAATAACTTGGTTGCCATGGCAAGTAGAGTAAACATTACTGGTAGTTATGGATGGCATGTTTGCAGCTCCCCTACCTTTTGTTGCTTGACGTGCTTTCCTACACTTAGAACACAATAGAGAGAACTGGTTTGAGTATTAGACTTGATAAATAACCCCTTTTCTCTGCAAAAATATTGTTAGCCACATTCACTAACTAATCTTTTTTATGGCTGAACGGTGCAGAAGGATGTTATCACTCCTAACTGCAACTGCAGGTAGGTAAATTGAGAGAGCAATGCATAGTCCTCAGCATTGCAGCCAGTTGTACAAATCAAAAGCTTTTGATTCATATAGTCCTATATTCCTCATAGTAGGAATCTTGCCACTTCATAGTAAGTGTCTGAGTGATAGATGTTTACTCTTTAGATAATTTTCTCTGATGCGAGTGAAGAGAAATAGGCTTTTCAAGGGCTTGATCTTATCTCCTTACCTTAGATTGAAATTAAATGAGTCCTGATCTGTACTCCTTGTTTCTAAAATATATACTGCATGTTTCTAAAATAAATTTACTGTTTATCAGATCAACTCTGTGCCTGGTCACAGACTCTCCATTCATACATACAAAAAACCTAGGCCAGTGTCCCCAGGTGCTGACAGGTACCTTTTCTCAGCAGGCTCCTTGGCATGGGTTTCATTTGTGACAACCCACAGTCTCCCAGTCTTTGCCCAGGCACAGTTCTGGGATTGACATGAGCGTGGGGATGTTGTCAGTGGGAGGGCTGAAATGGTGATGAGAGGCCTAGTGAAGCAAAGAGAGTGTACCTGCATGGGCATGGGCATACTAGGCTACTTGGACTTGGGATCTATAGATACTTCTGACCAATTTAATTTGTGGGCCTAGAGTTAACTTTTTGTGTGCTTGGATTTCTTGAAAACACGGCTAAAATTGTAACGGCCCTCCATCTGATTGGGTTTGATATGCTGAACTCTATTTCCCTGTGTGTGGGTCTTTGAGACCATGGCACATGCTTGTCCAAGAAAAACAATGTCCTGCCATCCTTTCCTGATCATCACCTGGGTGATGGGGAGAGCAGATGATGCCAAGTGGCATCCTGCAGCTGTGCCGAGTGTTTGTAGCACACAGACTCACCTTCGCAGTGGATCTGACCATCGGCCTCCATCGGTCAGCCTCTAACCCTGGCTTTGACACAGAAACAATTCAGTGCCTTCTGCAGATGGCATTAGATCCTTGAAATAGACAAACAGACACTGTCTGCCTCAATATGTCTCATTTGCACTCACCTCTCAGTTCTGAAGGACGACACTCCATACACCTTACAAATGTTGTGGTGCTGTTAATTTGGACGGCTCTGGCTATTCTTGCTCTCTGAGCACACTAGATCCTCTCAGGACTCCTAGACTTAGCAAATTCCCTGGGCAGACTTCTCTAAGATGTGTGAAGGAGCACATTTGAACTTCTCACTGCTGTTTTCCTTGACGACCCTATCTTTATATCGTGAGGCAGTAGGCATGGAAGTTCTGGAACTGTGTTACTCATTATATTATACCTCTTTTATCCAATTCTGGGACACAATTTTGGGGTTTATTCCAGCTCCCATTCTTCTGTCATCTCCGTCTTCAGGGGCACCTGATTGTGGCTATCAGGGAGGGGAGGCCGGGAACCACTCACTGTTCTGGTGGTTAAAATTGAGGCAGTTAGCACTCTGATTCTCTTCAATCTCCTCCTTTTAATTAGTTGCTCCTTCCTAGCCATGAGATTCATGGACTCTACATGGACTTCTGCCTTCACATATACTTAATTAGTCTCCTATAGATGTTTACTCTTTGCTATTAAAAAGTGTTTGTCCTTTGAACATCACCTTGGATCTCACACTCTAATTTATGCTTCCATTTGCTGGTTTTATATGAATTAGAATTGTATATATTCAAGGAATTTTGTTAGGCTTGTGCAGCTGCATCCCTCATGCAGAAAGCACTGTGCATCCTCCAGGATGAGAAGTGATATATCAAATGAAGTGTGACATGTAAAGATTTTAATTAAATATTCTGATTAATGTTTGATGTTACAAGAACATACTGTTCTAAACATTTTAAAGTCCTTTTTCTCCTTGCTTTTGGGCTAAGTTAAAGGTAGATTCCTAATGAGAATAGGAGTCACTAAGGAACACAAATCTGGTATTCCTTTCTCAAGCTATATATACTTTTAACAACTCCCATGCTACAGCAAGAGATTTCTCATGCGTTGCTTTGCAGCACACGATTTGCACTGCCATGGGTTAGCTAATTAGCTGTTGATGTATTCAGAGTCCACATCTGCAGCTTTATTAACAGAGTGAAAGCCACATGAATTTTTTTTTTGGTTGTTTTTGTTGTTTTTCTTCTAATATAAGACCTTTGCACCTTCCAAATTTTCTATTTTTATCCTATTCTCCACAGCTCTGTGTGAGCAATTATTGCTTGATGTCTGTAAAGTTCAAATGTATACCACCTGCCATAGCATCCATTAGTTATCACTGTTCCTCTGTCACAAATTCATTGGTGCTAAGTGACTATTGCCAAAGTAAATAGAAAATGCAACCGGAGAAGTAGAACATTCTGTAGTATTTGTTGGTTTTGTCTTTTTCAGAGATTACTCTGTCAGCAGTCATGCCAAGTAAGGGCATTTTGTTCTTTTCTTCTTTTGTTTTATAGGCTTACCAGTCCCACTGTTATAAAGGATTTTTAATGCAAACAGTTACATTTCAGCTAGTTATGACTATGTTCAATTGTTTTCAAGCTTGTGCACACAATGAACTGCTTGGCAGAAAGACTATACAATAAGCTTATTTCCAGTAAGTGCCTTACATTTGTATGCTTTTAGAGAATACTGTGCCTTGCTCTTATCTGTGCCAGAGGCCCACGTGAAAAGCGGTATCATGATCCATTCCTCGTTGCTTCTCTCCTCTGAGATTACTCCAGATATGAAGCTTGACCTTATGCCAGCTCAAGATAGAAGGAAAATGTGTGCCATCCTGAAGTTCATGGCAAAGTTCCTGTTGATGTCAAGGAGGCCAGGATTTCATCCAGAGAGATTTGGCATCGGCTGCACTGGGGAAGTGTCAACATGGACTGCTCTGATAACATTCTTATTTTGACAGTGCCAAAGCATACACCCACTCTATGTCCAAACAGGAGAAGAACCCAGATGGTGTCATGTCACACTGCCATCCACATCCATTTCAAAAGAGTTTTAGTGCCAACTCTGATCAATATATTTAAAATGTTTTACACTAAATTACTATAATGCTCCAGTAGACAGTCCCTAGGATAGATAGCACAGTTAATAGGATATGCATAACAATTATACCCAGTTGAAGCAACTGGCCAAGGACTCTGTAGTAGCCTTTCCTCTCTTCCTTCCTTCCTTCCTTCCTTGGTGGCAGTCATCAGAAATAAGCAGAACAGGAGAGACCAGTGTCCACATCTGAAAATATGAGAAGAAAAGTCTTTTCCTCTTCCCTCCATCACCTTGCACGATTCAAAAGCATATCCTGTAAATGTCTGTTTTTCTGAACATGAGGAAACCTGCTCCTAAGGGCCTCCCTGGGCAGAAGCAGGAAGAAGATCTTAGGGCAGTCACTGCCCTGGCTGACAATAAGTAGCTTTGCATCCTTCAATGTCTTCAAACAAGGCCTAAAAGGGGACCCAGGGGATTTTAATCAGAAGCTAAAGGCTGAGAAATTCCAGGGCTGCAGACACACAGGTTTGGCTTTCTTCCATTGTCCTTGTTGTCTCTGGAGGAAAATGGATATCGACCTGGAGCAAAAGGAGAAGTCTGGAGAGCTTTTAAACCAGAGCTGGTTTTATTTCACTGCTTAATGAAACTTAAAAAACTATTAAAATTAGATTACAATCGATTAGAGTTGAGCATGGGATTCTAAAACATAAAAATAAACAGCCTTTCTCTTGAAATCAATGGTTCCTACAGAAAACCTAGCTCTATCTTATTTCCAATCTTATATAATTTTATAATAAAATGGAAGAAAATGCAAAGAAATTCCTGGAACTTCATTTTAACTTGTAAAACAGACCATGATGAACTTCATAGACCAGATCCTGCTTTAACTGAATCCAGGGTAAATCCAAAGCAATTCCATTTGTTCTGATAGTTTATTCAGAAGACCACAGACTGATCTTCCAGCATCAGTGTTTAAACTGTTTGCAGTCAAAGCAAATTCAAAATCCTCCACAAGCTATAGTGTTATTGGACATTTTCCATAGTTTTTGTTGCCAGTGTGCAGAATAGATCACTGTGTTCCCAACAGTTAATAATTTTTGTGTTTTGTTTGGTGGGTTTTTTTAATAGTCTGCACATAATTAAATACTTTAATCACTTTTTGAAAGTAAACCATAATATATACTGTTAAGACTCGGTGTGTGCTATGGACATTCATGTTTATATGTTAAATCTGTTATATCTATGTTGTTTTTATTACTGTTAGAACCATTCTCAACATCTTTTTGTAGCATACGTGTCTGGGGGAGGTAGAGAGTCCCCTATTGGCAAAAGTAATGCATTTTTCATCCTTGGATCCTGGCCAAGGGACACGTAGCCTTGTGATTAATATGTTAGCTGCATATTTACAGGGTAGAAAATTCCCCTTCTGCTGAGCTTGTACTCTTACTGACATTAGAACTTTCCAGTTCTTGCTGTGGATTACGGTTTTCCATTTTTTCCTGTAACAAAAATGAGATAAAAAGTGCTCAGACATATCACCACATATTTAATACAGCCAAATTATTGTAAATAGAAAGATAGGTCTGACATCTTCTCACATTTTGGAAACACAGGAGCCCTGTTATACATAAGAGTAGCATTTCACTTACAGCTTTGAAGTATGATTTTCAGAAATATGCAGCAATTTTTCCATGTTTCATCTCTCGGGTTTTTGCTAATGAACAAAAGCTCAGCAATATTTCCCCTCCTATAAAATCAAACATTGGACACTAAAGAACTGAGGGAACAAAAAATATTACTGCAAATATCTGGCCTGTTTGGTGTAGGCCCACTTTTACGCTTTTTACCTAACAACACACACTCAGATCTCCACATGAGCTTGTAATACAATGTAATTTTTACCAGTAACCCCAGTTACCACCAGACTCTAAGCTAACCTTGCTCTACAGCTATCTGCAGACTCTCCATGCACAGAAGTGCGACCCATATACACTTGTGCTCTGTATAAATAATGCAGATACTTCTTTTTTTTTTTTAATTCTGAGAATGTAGGAAATCGTTATTACTTTGTGCAAAATTTACTCTCAAACTGTTCATGGCCTGCCATGGTTCTCTTTTTGGTTGGGAGAAGATTCAGTATCTGTGGGATATTAGGTTATTTTAGAATAAACTTGCTTAGCATTTTATGGGTTTTCCTGATTTGGTGAAATACAGAATAACACTTACTATGTGTTAAAGCTCTGAAGAGAAACTTTTTCCATAATTGGGATTTTTCCATATTTTCAAAACAAGCTATCAGAAATATTCCTTTCTCTCTTTTTTTTTTTTTTTTAATTTATTTTTGATCTCTTGGAATCACCAACCTTCAGGTGCACACATACAAATCTGAACTAGTTGTCTGGAGTCTTTGTATAATCTGTAGAGAGTTATGGCTACGCCAATACCATTATTGATCTGACTGCATGGCCGCGGCATGCCTGTCCCTCTCTGACTCTGAAGGGAGCACTGAAGGACCAGCACAAAGGTAGGCATCTGCATTACACCTCTGCAGTCCGGTGAAATAGCTCTCACATGTCACCTTCACTTCTACCCTTGCAGGTCTTTTGCACCCACACTTTTTACTGGACACGAATGCAGACATCGCTGGCCAGCTCTGGTCTTACTGTGGCTTCAATGTTTAAGAGGTCAGAAACATCTGCACTTGGACATTTATACTGTTGATGGATATCACACTCTCTGGACCTTCCTTGGCTCTACCAACTCATACTCTCCCAATAAGTGTTGAGGCACATCTCGGGAAACAGCACAGAACAAGGATTGTTCCCAGCAGGTGGAGAGGAAGAGATTGTACTGATATGAATACTAAGGGTGTCATTGCCTTTGCCCCCATGGCCATGTCTTTCTGCCCTATTTTATTTTATAGTATAGATGTAGCCCATGTATCTCATCCTGTAAGTATAAATACAGTTTGGTTTAACAACAGCTCTTTTCTAACACAGTATTTTATCCATTAAATTTCATCCAGCTACGTACTCATTTTCCTAACTTGGGGTTTTATTTTCAAATGTAAAATGTTTTGGATTAGGTATGTATTTGCTGACATCTCTGTAAGAGGTGGTAAATTGTTGACATTCAATATCAAGACAATTATTTTTGCCTATGGAACACTGTCTAATGTCTGTTGCAGGGAGGCAGCAATATTTTTTCGTAAGAGTATTGTCACTTTTATAAGTACCCTAGTGGTTTATTTTTCAGTATGACACCTGTCTCTTTTCTTTCTTCCATTGAGTTTATGTAGCATATGCACATAGTGTTTGATAATTTTTTTTCTTGCTTTGTTTTTTACCTCTACCTTTCTGAAAATTTACTCATTTATGAAAGGGAGTTCACTTGTTATTGATTGCTATTTATACTTTCTCCCCCATGTCTCCTGATACGATTTAAGAGGAGAAAGAAAATGGAGAGACTGTAAGTAGATTTGCTGTCTATTAGAATTTAAAAACCCTAGATCAGGACCACTGTATAATTTTCCAAAAATCTCAGAAGCTACTTCCATAACCTTGAACTGAGAGTCTGAAATTCGTGGAATGAATGACAGAGGGTCAGAGAAACACTGAGCTAAAGCCAAATCCTTGTCACACTGTGTGAGTCAATGCTAGATCTGGATTACATTAATGATATTTGGCAAGGTAGACATGCTCTGAATAGTTAATTTCTCAGCTCCTTTAGTCCATCAAACCAGTAAGTGTCTTGGGTGCCAGATACAGTGTTAGCACTTCACATTTGATCCCTCAACTCCCATAAGGACAATCTTAAGCTCTCAGTAATGTGTCTCAGTACAAAACCTGGGCTATAATTGCAGGCTCTCATTTCTTGGTACACATCTTGACCTGCAGGATAGCTGACTATCCTCCACATTCCTCTCTCTAACTGTTTGTTAGAGCAATTTAATAAAATGCTGCAAGCACTCCCTGTATATATAATTTAAGTAGGTCAACTTCTCTGAAAAAGCTGTTGAGTTCTCTAGTGGTTGAAAGCAATAATCACTATTCATGAGCCTTGCTGTATCACTCAAAAGCCTTGTTTAGATCAGACAGATCTATTGTGCCAACTACTCTACAAAGACATGAAAAGCACACCTCGCAAAGACTTTGCAACGAGAATTTTAGAGTAGTTGAAGTAATGGAAGGAGAAAGGGAAAGACAGAGAAACAGCAATAGTGAGCAGCTTGAGACACCCCTTAATAGAATATTTTAGAAGTATTGCTTTTGTTCACTTTTTGTGATGTAATGTGTGAAGTTAAATTGTGCTGATATAATTCACCTTTTGTGCAGTGCAGTATCTGAAAAAGAGGTGTTATTGCCAAGAAATCAAGGGATTTCTAGATCTAGGTGGTCACTGGTCTTTCCTGATTGTGGTTTATGACTCTCTACCCTTTAGGCATGGTAGATAATCTCCTTCCCAGGCAGAGCAGGGTTCCAAAGCTCTTTCCCTCATGAAGACAGGGCAGAGATTAGTGGGAAATGCATCAGTGGCTCATATCTTCCTATGTGCCTGACTGTTGGAATAGGAAGATGATAGATGCCTGTGGGACAACCTCGACCCTCCTAAAGCTTCTGGAAATCCATAAATTATAGATCCATGAAGTTTCCAAACTACTTTAGTTTATGACCTAGTCCTTACTAGTTAGTATTGTCTTCAATCAGCAGCAATGAGGATGATGATGATGACAGTGAATGTGGAACATTGCTCGAGTTGCAAACAATGCTTCTTGAAAACAAATAGCTGTATAAGTAGCTCATACATTAAAGAAATTGTGAAAACTTGGAAATGATGCAGAGAATAGTGACAACAACTTTTGAGGAATAAGGAAATGCCTTATAATGAGAGATGCAAGGAAATCCCTTCGTTCATTACATGCAAAACCAAGAGGCAACCTACATTCTAATATGGCAAGAAAATATTCAAGCTTTTAATATTCTTCTTCGCCTGTTTCTTCATCTGTTTTGAAAACCATGGTTGTCTTTCTGTATTTGGAGCCCCAAGCCCATGCAAAGCAACAAGTACAAATCACATGTGCTGCAGCCTGATTGCTGAACTAAAAAAAAAAATAAATAAATAAATAAATAAATAAATAAATAAATCCAGAATCATTGCCAAAAGCAACTTTCAAGTATATGTTTGATACATTGTACAATGGACCTTCTGCGAGTAATACCCAGCACACAAGGAAAGTGATATAAATGTCTGATAAGAGCTATAAAGATAAAGCACTGTGCAATAAAGACCAGAACTGTGCTGAACAAGTGAGCTGAGAGCAACCCACGCAAGAAGCAAGAGAGAGGTCATCTCTTGTCATTCATGAAATTATGCTCTAAATCAGAGTCAGAGGGTGGCAGAGAAGTCCAGTGCAAGGTGTTTGCAAGTGCACTGAGGGGGAGTATCTTAAAATTCTGAGAGATAAAGTTGATAAAGAAGTGTGTTTTGAGGTAAAGGAAAGCATTTAAAGTTCTTGCAACTCAGCAATTGAACCGAGTTGTGATTGGTACAGAGGGATGAATAGTGCCTTGATTTAAGAATTTCTTTACTGTTTGTTTTCTTGCTGCTATTCCACGCAGAAATAAAGTTAAATAGTTCAGCTTTCATATGAGATGAAAGTTGAATCATGTTCTTTTTCTCTGTATAGATGAATGCTCTCTACTAGGACTCATACCAATTTGGAGCACTTACCACCAAAGTTCTCTTCAGAACATCTCACATTCAGATGATGAAACCCTGCAGCACAGATGTGAGGCACAGGAGAAAATAGCATTACTCACATTTCTCTGACAATGGGTCAGAAGGATATAGGTAAAGGCTTTATTATGGCCACAAGATCAGTAAAAATAAAATTGGACTGGAATATCAGAACTCCCTCTTCTCAACCCAAGCTAATGAACATGGCCTAGAAGATCCTCCTATAGGTGGGGAACAAAACTGTATGATGACCTCTGGACAGTACTTTTAATGCTTCAGTGTCAGAAAGGATGGTCAGGGCTCTGCCAAGAGCCATGCCAGGATCTGCTCAAAGGTTTCACTGGTGACCTGTATAATGGACTATAAAACATGCCAGTGACATTTCATAGATGAGCTGAGAGGGGCTGCAAAATTTTTGGAAGGTTAACCTTCCAAAAATCCTGACAAATCAATTCAAAGAGAGAAAATAAATAGAACAGATCGATTGCAGCAAGGACAAGCTTCACTCAAGCAATTAAAGGGGAAAACCCTGGCACATATTAAGGAAAAATCAATTTACTTGGGCCTGCGGTGGTTAAAGCAGGGGAAGAGCCTTGGATCTGCTGGCAAGTGTAAGAGCAGCCTTCAGGTCTGAGATGCCTACATTCCACCCTCTCATGTTACGTCCCTGGTTTTAATACATTTTTTCTTCTTGAAAAGTATCTGTTTGGTTATTTTTCATTCCGCTAGAAAAACATTGTTTCCCTTGAAGACTCTTTCCTGGACTTTAGTATTGAAAGGAATTAGATTCAATATGCTTCTAATGACTGTTTTAAATCCCTTTTTGTATTCCAAAGCCCAGCTGTACAGTTAGCTCCCCACTGCAGAACAGGCATAGAACTGCACACTAGTTTTAAGTGACTCCCTTCTCTGACATGCTGCCAGAACAGAGGAGACCTTTGAAACATCATGTCAGATGTTTCTTACAAACTGTATGGAATCAGGATCTCAGACTACACCAGACATAAGTTCCACTGAGGCTTCAGCCTCTGAGTTTACCATCTGTTATTTAAAGCATAAGAGTTGCGTCCCCTCGAAGACTTCAGCCAAATCTGCTGCAGTGCAGTGTAATTAAAACCCTTGTTTGGGAGAGGGGTGGGCTGACTTTTGCTAACTGGCATGTAGCTAGGAGCATGGTTCTGTTCCAAAAGCTACTGTAGAGCCACTTGAAAACTTATATGGCCTGAGGTACTCACATTCGTTGTGGTTATTTCTGACACATATATGGTACAAACATCAAAAATGTGAGAAGCATGTGGTAAAACTGGCAAAATCTTGCTTTTCAAGATATTCATTGCCCTTTCTGCCTGCAGCCAAATGAAGAATATGCCACAATAGAATTACCATTAAGGAATTAAAGTTTTTTAAAGGCTTTTCTTTATGCTTCGAACGGGTTGCAGCCTAGGGTAGCATAGGCAAGACACAGGGTCAAGTACTGATTCACAAGACATAAAAAGCAGGTTTGTTTTCCTCAATTTTAGCTGTGCTAAAACTTGAGCCAAACCTGGTTATGAGGATGCTATAGTGGCAGGAGGCCCAGTTCTGATATTCAGCTAAGCAAAGCAGACTTCTACCCGTATCTGGGAACACCACATATGTGAATCATCAAAAAAAGATACTTAAAGGAGAAACAATTCCCCAGCTTTCACACTTCCTGGCTTCACTGGATGGAGAAAACTGATGGAGTTGCCAACTGCAGCCTGGGAAAGTTAACCAGCTTTGCAGAGGAGTGAGAAAATCTGAAAGCATGAATTTTGAAAAGCATGACTGTTTATATATAGGAAAGTCTAGGAGAAATTCTTGTTTTCCAAAAATGAATTTCTTAAGATTGTTTAGTGGTAATTACTTTCAATAACATGCTGGATTCTGCTTTCATGAAGTTTTGTTCATTGCTTTTAGTGTTCCTCCCAGACTACTGAAGCATTTGTTAAGTGAAATGAAGTCCAAATATTGGGATTTGGAAGAGTAAAACAGAGTTATCAGGTTTTCATATTCTTTTATATATAAGTGGCAAGTAATTTCCCAAACACCTTGAAGTCAAGTGAGAAATTTTAGTGGCACTGTATTGCCCTGCAGGTACTTTTATGTTTTGCTGACTACAGCCTCCAAAATCTGGTGCAGCATGCTAAGGGCAGATGGTTGTAAAACATTAGATACTTCTCTGAAAGAGAGCAACTTCTTTTAGTCTTTTCAAATTTGCTGTAAGGAAGCTAAAGTTGATATCAAAGGGCTAGAAAGAAAGAGCTCAGTCATTTCAAATTTGGGGCTGGAAGCAGACTTTACTGTGTGGATGGATTAGTGCCTGGAATACAACATCCTGGAATATCGAGAAAACGTCTTGGAGACAACAGATGAAAATAACAATGAAATAGCTGCATGCATGAAACCACACTTGCTTGTTAGTTAACGCAACCTTGCACTTCTCTTGACAGCCACTTTCAGAAATGCAGTAAGGGCAAAAGCAAAGTTGTTATGCCGTGTAATTCTGTGCAGGACTTCTGTAGAGTTTGATAAGTTTTCTTAAGGGGAGTCCCAGAATTCTGCAGGTACAGAACAGGTATGGTCTGAGTTCACTTACCTGAGTAGAAAAATGAGAGTGTATTTTTTTTCAGGTTGTTTGAATAGCATCCTCCATAGATGCATTTTGTAACACATAGAAGATTTTTTTCTGATAATCACTCTTTTTGATCACTGATTTATAATTTTTAAATGTATACATTTTGAGAGCTGCTAAGATAATTATAAAACATGAAGCAACACATTTTTATGTTTTGTATGTCTTAGCAACAGTTCTCTGCTTCCTGAAGATTTTTGTAAAGTAACACTTCATCATTCTCTAAGTAAGAAACTAATATTCCTATACACACAAATCTCTACACTGATGTTATCTGGAGAACACCATTATAATTAAAAACCTGAAGTCTCCAATACTGGGGAGAAGGCATATACATTTCCATGTCTCTGTCATAGGATAAACTGTCCTTTATAACTTTCTGACTCTGCAAAGGAGTCCTGTACTATTAGAGAGGTCTGAACGCAACACATGCTATTTAAGAGTCAGAGTCCAAGCCTGCAAAACTTTGGAAGTAAAACTGTGCTTGACAAACACTTTAAGCCAGTGTAGATGGTTCCAGTCCAGAAAAGCAGCATTTTGTTCTCCCCAGCCCCTTGCTGCTCTTTCCCAGCCCTGCAGCTTCTCCACCCTTGGAACAGTCTGTGTCCTGGGGGTGGGAGGACTTGTTCCAATTTAAAATTAACATGGCAAAATGGAAAGGAAAAAAATGAGAATAATTTGGCATGAGAAACTGTGGGGAGGAGAACAAGGGGCTTGGTTGGTGAGGTGAGACTACAACTTTTACTGACAGTACCCTCAGCAAATGTATGTGGGCTCTGACTGCAGCTATTGGCAATTTACATAGCCTGGCAGCCATTTCTCTTCGCTTTTTAATAATAAGGGAGATTTAACCTCTGCAGAAAAGGCCATTTCCATTCCTCCTGAGAGAAATGCCCTTAATTTACTTTTTTACTTTAGTATTTTTCTTCCTTTAACTTATTAAATGTAAGTCAGACCAAGACAAGAAGTAAGGTGATAGCACTAGGTCTTAGTTCCTTTCCACTGTTCACACAGTCAGTATTGATTGCTAAGAACAGCCTCTGTTGCTTTGCTCATTTTGGAGATATTCCTCTCCATGCAGTTTTAATTTCATTTCCAGTGAATATGTGTTAGCCAAGGTAAACGCATCCTACAGTGCAGTGAACATGCCAAAATAAATATGCGAAGCTTGCGGCTTTTTTTTTTTTTTAAGCTGGGTGCTATTCATCTTCCTGAAACAAACAAACAAACAAACAGAACCCTTTGCTTGGCAGAATACATTTTCAAGATGAAATATAGTTCTTACTTCTCTAATGTGAACTCTACAAAGGAGTAATCGGTGTTGAGTAGGAAAATTTCAGTAACAACTAAATACACCTGCAGGGTTTTCATGGCTGATGAGAAGGAGTAAAATGAAAGAAATTCTGCCCACATTCGTATTTCTCTGTCACATGGAGACCTTGGCTATTTCTGCCTTGTTCATGAGGTCTGCCTCCTGGTTAGCTTTTCCTCTAGTGTGTTCTGAGACCTTCTGTGGTCCACAGAAAGCCCAAGTGTGTTCCCCAGTGCCTGGGCACAGGCTTTGGACACAGCCAGTCTCAACAGCAGTCTCAAAGACACCCTTATCGAATGTTCTGGTTTGTACAGTGCACTTTTGGGATATATAGGACTTTTACTCACAGACTGGGAAGAAGATTCCCGGTTCAGCTGACTCGAGGTTCACTCGCCTTTTCCTCACCAGTACTTCCCTGAAAACAGCTTTCCATCATAATCCACTGTCTCACTTCTGTCTGTTCCCATTGAGGAAGGGTTAACATCAAAAGTACAGGGTGGCAATCTCAGGCAGATGCAGTTTCAGCGTATTACTGCATGCAGCTCATCAGAAATTTCATTTTCCCTCTAGAGATACTACCCTGCTCCCCCACAGCACAGCAGTCTCAAAAGAAACCTTGAATTTATCAGCAAAACAACTCTCAACTTCCTCACAGCTAGAGAATCTATCTGCAAATGGAAATAGTTGAATTGAACCAGCTGCATAGCACCTGGAACATTTTCACTGTAGCAATTTGTAGCAAAAGAGAAAATTACCTTTTTTTTTGTTTTTAATCTATCATAAAAATATTACAATAGTAGTCCCACTTGCTGAATTCAGGGTTTTGTGCCAATTGCTCTCTGGAGGTCCTGTTTTTTGCTGTGTTTTGTGGGGGTTTTTGTTGTGTGGGTTTTTTTTCATTTTGGGTTTGGTTTTCCATTTGGTTTGGGTTTTTTTGTTGTTTTGTTTTTTTCCACAAGGCAATGGTGAACTCTAGTGTCCTCAGAGAAGCAACTAAAGTAGAAAGTCCTTGTTGTCCAAGTATCACAAAGAACAAGTTTCTGGGGGAATATAGCCAGTCTTGGAGGAATCCAGCCAGCTCTGATTGTGACCATTGTAGGGGCAGTGGTGGAGTGAATATAGTTTTCTGACCTTATCTTGTTCAATGATCTTTTTCATTTACATGGCCCAAATATGTTCTTTACCCCAAAGCAGAAAGGCCACTTCAACCTCAGACTGCATTGAGTTATACCTCAATTGTTTCAAACAAAGCAAAGACCAGCATTTCTGTAAGTACCCTGCTTCACTGCCATTGGGATTTCCTTCATTATAGACTTCCCACAGGTGACATTAGGATGTCTAGGAATCAAGACACATTGACATAGTGAATGTTCCCCTGGGGAGTTATCTAGCATTTTCTTTCCAAATTAGGATGCTTAGCAAGCCTGGGACATAGAAACTAGAACTGCACCCATTGGTACTGCAGATGTTATAAATACAAATGGATAGTCGAAAGTAGTTAATTTTTATGTGCATAAAATGCACACACAAGAGAAGAATATAAACCAACCATAAAACAGATGCATGGTTGTTTCTGCTGCTGTGCTCAGAATTATTATACCGAATGCTGTGAAGTTCTCTTTTTCCCCCACTTATTTATTTATTTGCTTTCTAAATGTTTGTGTATAAATTCAGGTCTTATTAAAGCTCTTGTTTGAAAGCATTGGCTGTAACAAGCTCTTGAAGAGGCTGGCGCTGCAAAAACTTTCCTCTTGACATCTTTTGGAATGCATCTTTATTCAGGTCTGAAATGTTCTTTCAATTCCAGTAAGGCTGAATATACATCCTCCTTTGAAAACAAAACAAACAACAAATCCCTTAGTTCTCTTGGGAATGAATTAATACCTCGTTTTTTTGTGGAAAGGGAGCACGAAGAAATTCTATGTGATTCCTAATATTTAAATTTTCCACTTTTTCTAGAAATAATGCTGTTTCGGCAAAATAAATAATTTTCTGACAAAATCTGACTTTCCTTGCTACATCCTTCTGCCTTGTTAATTTTGTTCTGAGAAATACATCCCAGATATATTTTAGTAAGAATAGATTATACTCAAAAACAAAGCACTGTCTTCCCCTGAAATGTTTTTGATGTGAGCAGTTTGAGGTTAAAATACAGTGTAAATCTTCTTTTTGACTGAGCTCTGTGTCTCATCTGAGTAGATAGAGCTCTCATCATCTGCCAAGTACCCTCATCCAAGGGCAGAATGAGTATCTTAGGCATTGCAATTGGAATTGTAATATGTGCCATGGCTACATGGGCAGATGCACTTCAATGTCACCTTAATTTCAAGTAAAACCTTTCAATTTGAAAACAGCAGAACCTTTTGTTTCCATGTATCCAAAAAAGAAGAATCCTTTAGAGAGCTTTCAGATCTGTTTTCAGAGTTTGTTCTGCTCTTTCATCTCTTTGACCTGATTTAAAAGGGAAGAAAGTGTCAGAAATGGTGGAAAAGGAATTCCAAATTCTTTTTAAGCACCATCTCCACGTCTGATGTGTAGTGCCATTGCTCACCAACATGGTTTTCCTTATGCTAACAAAATTTATACAGCCATTTCAGTGTGTTTTGCTGAAGCGACTGTGGTACTTAGACCACGTGAGAACAGATAAAGATATAAAATCCCACTGATAATGCTATGTTGGACTACAGTTGTTCCATACATACATAAGGCAGCACACTCATGCACAGATTGGAAGAAGTCTTGACGTTTCCCATAGATGGTTTTCTGAAAAACAGTCATTAGCTGAAGTGTGAACTCCAGGGCTCAATAATATTCACCTCATCTTTTTGAGAAGAGTAGTTCTACCTACTGTCAGAGTAAAGGAGGTCAAATCTGTGCCCTGTAGACCCATGCTGCTGAGATGGATTTTTTTTCTTCCTGTATATACCTATGAGTGAAAATTCAGTATCTGGCCCAGTGAGGTATTACGCACCTGAACAGAAGTCTGAGATTTCAAAATTAAAGGGCAAGAGGTCTGGTCTGTACTCTAATTCATAGATCAATTACAGTGTGAGGACCACAGCAGAAGAGCACAGCTGGTAAATTATCCAGTCACTGAATGTAAGAGTGAAATAATGAGGCACGCTGCTACTTGTCATTCATATTATACAAGAGTTAGCACCAAGCCCTGCTATATTAATTTTTTACTCAGGCAAAGTATATTTAATAATCTGTAGATGAATAATACCTTCAACTAATTTAAAAGAAGATAAGATTTACGCAGTTCTTATCATCTCTGTCTTTATATCTGACTAAAGTTTTCAGATGTTCTTTTTACTGCAGGGAATGTGAATTAACATGGATGAGAAAAATGCAAATCTATGATTTGTATATCAGAAATCTACCAAATTTTGCACCTTGCACTTCCTTAGTCATTTCTCATGTGGATTTCAGCAGATATTTCATCTAAATTGCACTAATAGCATTTGATTGAGTTTGTCATGTTTTGCCTTGCAGTATCACAGGCAAGTTCTGTCTCTTTGATCATATGTGGAATTTTATATTAAAATGAAGGGAACATGGTCTTGGAAAGCAGCACAGAGGAGGGGTTCAGCTGTTCTGCCAGTACATGAAGGTGCTCTGGGAATGGCTCTCAGCACCTTCCATAGCCATAAGCTTTTATATTTTTCATAGGGTCCCTGTCTTTATAAAGATTATGCTTATGAGTTACTGTTTCCACAGATAGCCATGCAGATCAGCCTGGTCACACACATATAACAGCATATTTCAAGAATTATTTTCAAAATGTCTATATGGAAGTTCCTATTTCTCTCCATTGACTATAGGTAACATGGATAGCCTGACCCTTAAATTGCTAAAGCTGAATGAGATAAACATGACTGTTAATTTAAAGGTGAGTTGATATAACCCAGAACAAAGAGTATAAAAACAGACCAAAGGGCCTCCTGAACTTAATTCTTGTTACAGTAAAAAAAAAAAAAA
>VXAY01001662.1:175673-215567 GCA_013399855.1 Oxyruncus cristatus
ACTGATCACCATCCTTGGTATGTCACTCCATTCCTTAATTACTCACAATTAAAACTTGTTCCTCAGCTTTACCCTCCAGCCATTAGATGCTTGCCTGACAGACTGAAACAAACATAATCAAAGGCTACATACCCTAAGAACCCATATAACTGTGATTATATCACTGTTTGCCTTCTCTTCAGTAGGCTATGTAGACAAAAGTCAGGCACCTTTCCCTTTTAAGTTGAAACCAAAGCCATTTTTCAAATTCTGGGTGGAATTCTTCTCATTTAATTCAAACAATGTATTAAGTCACCAGCTCATGTATTTGGATACTGAGACTTCAAAAGTGAAAGGATAGGAGGTGTCAAATGGGATGGAAGGAGTTGTCCTCTTAGGATTTCTATCAGTTACTAGGGATAGAGCTACAGGACAAGCTTAAACTAGATGCCTAATCAAGGCTAGGTATATATATATATATACAGTATATCAAACCCACAAAATCATTCCCCAATAGATACCCAATTCTGGGTGATTTCTCAGTCCTTCTCTTCTGTATTAAGCAGCTACGAAAGACGTCACAAACTTTTGACAAATTAACACACAAATTAAAACCCTTCAGGTTCAGAGAAAGCATGGGAAAGTTCTGATTCAGAAAATTGCAAACATCAAAATAATCATAAAAAATAGCTATATAATGCAAGTTTGCACTCAGCCATAACCAGAGCATCTCCCCTGTGGCACCATAATGTTAAATATTCAATTTCCAGCCTTGGAGTGATTTGTTTTATGTATTTATTGAATAATACTGGTCTGCTGATAACCAACTTTATAGATGGTTATAAAATCTTTCTGCTGCAGTTAATTTTCTTTTAATGTTACAAATAATAATAAAAAAGGTCAGACTACTCCATAAATAAGCAAGATTCTTCCCTCTTGTTTCATGAAAAAACCACAACAGCCCAATTCAGATGATAACGTCATGCCAGCTAGACGTCTGCTTCAAGAGGCATCTTTCATGATGAGATAGAAGAGTCATTTCATTCACTGACAAAGCTTTTGCTGTGGTCTCTACAAAAGAACCTCTTATCTTATCACTGAACACAGCTGTAAGCTTTATAATGTATGCTGTTACTGCCCAGCTCCAACTCCTACTCTAAAAACCATCAGTAGAAATTTGATATGCAGATGTATGGACAGTTTCTTGTCCTTAGGCTAAGCATGGCAAGTATTTCTTATCAGGAATTTAGTGATACTTAGAGATTACTTGCCAAGTGGTTCCTCATAACATGGGTGAGGGGAACTCACATGCCCTATCACAGCTCCTGAAAGTTGAGCGTAAGGCTTGTTTAAGCGTACTGATATGGAAAACTTTGGGGTTAGAAGGAGCATAGGGATAAATATGAACTCCTAGGTTAAGGCTTCTATACAGAGATAAAATTGTCTTCCTGTACTTACTATCCAGTCCTGATGTTATGCACTGAAGGATTGCATCCATTTTGTGTTCCCTTGGGTTTGGAGATTCATGTTGTTTACCCTCTATAACCCAGCTTCTTCTTTGGAGTCTCTGCTCCAAAGCATATCTCCAATGGAGATATGACTTGTACCTCTTGTTTTCAGGAATATGATGGATTTCACCTTTGCAAGAAAACCCAAGTGGTCCATGCCTTTGCCCCATCATCTTCTTTGTTTTCCCTCCCTCTCCTAACACCTAAACATACCCCTGTTCTCTCCGTGCTGGACCACAGCACGTCCACAAAATCACAGCTTGTCCTCAGCTTCCCAGGTAGGAAGGAACACCTCTTCACAGAATTATAAATTGTAGAATATCTCAAGTTGGAAGGGACTCGAGTCCATCTCCAACTCCCTGCACCTCACAGGACTACCTAAAACTAAACCACATGACTAAAAGTGTTGTCCAGATGCTCCTTGAACTCCACAGGCTTGGTGTCGTGACCAGTTCTGTGGGGATTCTTTTCCAGTGCCTGGCCACGGTCTCAGTGAAGAACCTTTTTCTAACATCCAGTCTGAATGTTTCCTGCTGCAGCTTCATTCCATTTCCTCGTGTGCTATGGCTGGTCACCATAAAGAGGAGATCAGCACCTCCCTCTCCACTGCCCTTGAGGAAGGTACAGGCTGTGATGAGGTCACCTCTCAGCAACAAGGGCACCCCTCAGCCTTCTTTTCTCTAGGCTGAACAAACTAAGGGACTTCAGCTGCTCCGTGTAAGTCTTGCCCTCAAGACCTTTCACCCTCTTGGTTGCACACCACTGGACACACTCTAATAGTTTGCTTTCCTTATATTGTGGTGCCCAAAACTGCACACAATATTCAAGGTGAAGCTGCACCACTGCAGAGCAGAGCAGGACAATCCCCTCCCTTCACTGGCTGGCGATGCTTTGCCCGATGCCCTCCAGGACACGGTTGGCCCTCCTGGCTGCCAGGGCACTGCTGACTCATGTTGAACTTGCCATCAGCCTAAACCCACAGATCTCTTTCTGTAGGGCTTCTCTCCAGCCTCCTGTCCCCCAGTTTGTATATATAATCTTCATTACTCCACACCAGGTGGAGAATCTGGCGCTTGCTTTTGTTAAATTTCATACAGTTGGTGATTGTTCAGCTCTCCCTTGTTTATCCAGACCTCTCTATCATCGAGGAAATCCAGAACTCCTCCTCAGCAAAATTACTTATGTACAGTCCATTCCAGTGTCCAGATCATTGATAAAAACATTAAAGAGCCCTCAAATTTTGTAGTTTCTCTTCGGAAGAGAAAGATTTCCTCTCCCACTAAGGTTTATGTCACTTCAAGTTCAAGGCATGACAGATATCCTCGTTAAACATGCAATGATAGCCAAACTTCAGTAGTGATTTTTAAGGAGATAGAAATTTCTGTATGGAAAACATGCCTTTCATGATTTGAATCATACATGATCTTACCCTGAATATTGAACTGGCCTGCTGACCTAATTTGAATCCTGTCACAGAGGGTTCTTTTAGGGAGATTCATCTAATTTCAGTTTACCAATGGAGAAGTTGTGGATCTGAGCTGTGTAGTCACCTGAGTGTTTTTTACACGTGGGATAGAGAAATGGGTATTTTCAGAGGGCTGGGCATCCCACTAAATCTAAGACAGTTTTTAAGTGTGAGGTAAGTCTGCCTGTGCAGTGCTTTATGGAAAAATTTCAGTTACTTATAGGGACTGATGCCCAATTTCCAGTGAGGAAAATATTTCTACACTGCCTAACTTTAAGTACTTAACTACAAAGCCAAGAAGGTTAGACTGTGATTCTTCGGATGATGGTGTGGAATACCAGTCTCTTCTGAATTGCCCCCTGAGGAAACCCATCTCTCATCCTTGATAGTTTAATAGCTAATCTAGGCACTCAACATTATGGTTTTTGTGTCTTAAGTGTCCTGGTTATATGGCAACCATGAGAGTGCACCATCTGCCAAATTACATGGATGAAAACTTGTTTTCGTGGCAACTGAAGATGCAAGTGTTTTGTTCTTCTGAGTTCCCTACAAGACAGGACTGGTTTCTCAGATGTGCAGGAGAGCTCATCGTAGAGCCTCTGCTATGGATAATTAGGTACAAGGAATCCAGCCTGAGCTGCATTACAGGGCTAACAGTGAAAAATCCTGCAGCAGCACCATGTGCCTAAATTGAACCTGGCAGCCAAAGATACTGTGACTCCAGACTGCCACAGTGCTCAATAAAAAACCCCAAACATGTCATTTTGAGCAGAAAGTCTTTTTGTATGTAGGATAGTCTGAGAGGGAACAGTTTTCCTTGGAAGCATAATGTGCCATTTCTTCCCATTGAGAGTAAAACCTCTGCCGTTGAGTACCATTGAGGTTACAATTATATTTTTGCAAGGCATAAAGATTCACCACTAACTTTTTTTCTCCTACTCTGAGGAGAGCATTGGGCAATGAAGTCTTTCAATCTTCTGGTAGAAGCTGCAGACTTGCAATCTCAGGAGCAGGCTCATGGTTTTAGTGTGCTATCTAATGATTGCATTCAAAGGGACATACCAATAAATATGAAGACTGTGATTGAATGGAGAGGTCTAAGCAAGTTGCAGCATTTCAAACTGCTTAAGTGGTCATGTTCACCTTTTATTTCAGCTCATAGTGCAAGGAGATGGAAATAGAAAACCTGCTGTGAAGTAGATCCTTTTTGAATGTGCGTAACTTACCACTTCTGAAGCAACCATTATACCTAAAATAAGATCTTTTGAGGTACCAAATTCAGAAAGCGGCTGTTATTAAAAGCATCTGTGAGCTTCAAAAGCCAATAGAGAACAGTTTTATTGCAAGGAATGTAAAAACCAGATTTCGTACATCATGAATATTTTCCTGTTTCGTTTTTTCCCCATCCTGCAGAGGGACTTCTGGTGTATTTTGGACTTATTTCACTTTTCATAACCAACTAAATATTCAGTGCCATAGGGACATTTCCCTCAACCCATATGTGTGTTCCACTGTCCAGGTTCTGGACACAGCTGTTTTCTAACCCCATAAATATTATTTACTTATTTGTTTACAGGAAGAGGAACTGCTCCAGGTGGAAATAATAAAATTAACATCAGAAATGAATGGCTGTTTCTGAGAGCTTTTTTTCTGAACTATTTCTTCCTATTCCTACTCCATCTCAAACTATTCACACAAAGTTCTGTGTTTAGAAAAAATATCATCCAAAAAGAGGCTTCTCAAAAATGATGAGTTTATGAAAAAAAGTATTGTCACCAAATTCTAGTAGACAGAGTATATGTATGAGCTCAATATAACATTTAATCTGGATTTTATTCTAGGTGGAAACAGATTGACTTAAATGTAAGAACAGGAAAAAGATGAGACAGCAGGAGGCTGTTCTGTAATGATGGAGTTTCCTCTTTAAATAACACCATTGTGTTCAGATTGAGCTACAGCTTCACCTCCCAATTTTGCTTTTAGTTGAAATCTCTGTGTAAGCAGACAAACCAGCTACAGAAGGTTGGGACCAAACATTATTTTCCAGTTATCAGCTCTGAAGATTTCTTGTATCATCTGCTGAAACATTGAATACAGACATAGTATAGTGTCCCGAGCCCTGTTTGAGATGCAGGCTGGTTCTACGTGATAATTCTGCACTACCTACAGGGGGCAAATAAAATAAAACAATCATATGCTAGTCGAAATATCCGTGTGGTATCAAATGCCTTGTAAACTTGGAATGCAAGTTTTGCTACATATAATACATTTTTCAGGCCCAAGGGGTAGGAAGAAAGTAATGGAACAAAGATAGGCATATCAAGACTGAAGAATTTCCAGGCTGGAAATTGTCACATAGGCAATTGTCCTCCCTGCAGTGAGCAGCAATTTGATGTTCACCTTCGATCAGTTATAATCAAGACTGTTTGTTGGTTAATGTGTACACAACTCTGGTGTCCTGCAGAGGTGTAAAGGGCAGTTGTGTGGTCCATAGCCATGTGAAACTTGACCAAAGACTAGTAAGGTCCAATAGCAATTAGGCATTTCCTTTGGACTTGACCCAGGTATGATTATACAAGCCAAAAGAGGGAAGCAGTTGTCTCCCCTCCAGTTGCCTCTTTCCTAGTTATTTTAAGAAAGCAGTCTTTTTTAAAAAAATATAAGACAAAAAAAGAGTACACTCTAATAAGCTCATGCAAAAAGAGGGGAACAAGGCTTAGGTACAGATATTAGGCTATCTTTGAAGCAGTGAAACTGGTGACTCCAATTATATCAAAAAGACAGGATGTCCTTGTCTGTCTCAACCTTTTATTTCCCAGGAGTTTTTCAAGACAGAGAAAAAGATCTGTCTTCTCTGACATACATTTTAGTATCAGCTAAAGCTATGTCTAAGCACCTACAACATCCCAACATCCCAACTTGGAAAACAAAAGTGTTTCTTAACTTACCAGTGAAATTTCAGTTTCTTCTATGCCACACTCAAACCCTGAGCAGAATCTCTCCTTTGCACAATTAGGCATGAGGAGGAAGCAAACCATCTTGACTACCTCTTTCACAATTCGTTTGCAGCAGTACTGGCATTGCCTGTGCACTTTCAAGTGACCTGCTCAGGCTTTGGATGCTCTCTACATACCTCTTGGGCATGTGCAGCTGGGTGGGCAATACAGTGAATCATTGAAGGTTACTCTACTCTGTGTACTGCATCATGTTGAGTAAAACTGTGAGCCTTTGCTGTCAAAAAAACCCATGAGAAACAAGGAGAAACCAAACAGCAGCTAAGACCGTCTGCCACTGTTTAACTCCCATGTCGTGGTGCTCCGAGGAGACGAAAAAATAGCATAATTAATACAGAACCAAAGTGATCATAAACACTTTTTTTCTACCAGGAGTAGGTATCAATAGATAAATAAATATTAACCGTCCAAATATTCCTGTCTTCCTATCTTTCTGCAGATAATTTTATGACCGTGATGTTGTGGAGTGACCCATAGAAATCATATAACTGTAAACTTGGTCATCAATCTGAACCATATTTATTTTGTATTTCCCAGGAAGATCCTTGGATCTTAGAAGCACAATGTTTTCACAGCTCCTCTACTCAGTTATGCTTGGAAGCACATGGATAAATTAGACTAAGGTTATTTCATGCCTGAAACACTGTGCTGATACACTACAGCAACTCTTACATTACCCTTGTGATCTACCATATCAGTACACCTGCCATACGTTTACATTTTGACTGAGATGAAAAACATTTCTATAAATCTCTGCACTAAACCAAATACCTGCTGTTGCTGTTACAAGTACTAATGCACATAGAGGAATATCCCAGACCCCTCCAATTAACACATGTGTGCATGTATGACATATATCTGTACATACATATAAATGTATGTCTATATATAAAGGAACACAAAAAGAATTAATGATCTTAGGTTTCACTCTTCATTGTGATTTAGCAGCTGCCTATTTTAAGACAAACTAGAAATCAGTCATCAAGCTCTTATGCCATGAGAAATCTGTATGTCTTTGGGTCAGTACCCACCCTCATACCTGTGATTAAACTCCAAATGTTTGGGTTTATTTCTCTAATTTCTACACGTTTTCTTGCAACTCTGCCTCCCAGCTAGAGACAGAAATAGAGCTGAGATTGTTGAAAAATTTAGGGACTACTTCCTGTTTTTTCCATGTAAGTGGGCCCTGGTTTGGCAAATGTCCTCAAGACATTTCCAAAACACTTGGCAATTACATGATTCAGATCACCATAAACACACTCACTTTAAGAGAGCCATCTGCTTCAAAGTCCGCCTAAACATGTAGCTTTTCAAAGCTTAAGCATTTGCTGTTTGAAGCTGTGCTATAGGTGCTATCTTTAAGCTTATAGAAGGCTTTGAACACAGGCTACAGTGTTACACAGTGAGGGGAAAATACCACACAGAGATGGGGAAACAGGAAAGAAGTCTCCAGGATACTACCAGAATTTCTTCCACCCTCATTAACCCTGCCAAGGCATATAATGCCCAGTGTTGGGTGCCTCACAGCAGGTGGGGATCCAAAAGAAGACTGTCAAGGGGAAAACACTGGCAAAGATTAAGGGTGAATGAAAAGAAGACCTACGAGCAAAGACTGCTGGGGTGAATCAAATTGTTAAATCCAAAGAAGACTGAAGGACAGGCACATCTTTCAGAATCACCATTGCTAACGACAGTAAAGAATATCTAACTACCAGCTAGATAAACCACAAGGAAAAAGGTACTGATGGATGGCATCACCCTCAGGTAAAGAAAGGACCAGACTACCATACTGACAGAACTGTACCTGCAGTTAACTGGATATATTATTTCATGGAAAACCTGCTTCTGTGTATGTAGAGGTCTTTCCTTTCCCTTAGGATCTTCCATTTCAAAAATTGCAATAACATATTCTCCTCTGCCTGGAACAAGGTCTTGGCTTCAGTCCTGCCCCATACTTTAAAGTGGAAAACTGCACGCCACCACGACTCTGCATCTTGCAAAAAGATGCAACCCTGAGCTCTGATCATACACAATGCTAAGTAATTATCTTGCTCCCCGGTTTTCTTTGTCTCTAATGGTCTCCCTCCAAGAGGAACCTGCTGTGGCAAGAGCTAACCCTAAACAGTGCGGACTGAGGCCATTTGGTGCCACTAGACTTTAGTAATAAGGATCAGTTCTGGCCTTTTTCCCTTCATCACTATTGACAGCCAATATGGCCTCCTCACTTGTTTTGTTCATGACAGCGAAATTCCTTTTGAATTTAGTCCTTTTCTTAAAAAAAAAAAAAAGTTGAGAATGAACAAAAAACAATTCCCAATAAGTAGTTCCAGTTTTCAAATACATCTCTTCAAATTGGTTTGGCCCAGTAATTCAGACTTAAGAGTTTTTACATAAATATATATATATATATACACAAACTTTAAAAAAAATTAAAAAATCACTAATTTACACAGTCCTTCTCTTCAAAGATCTTTTCTTCAAGAACCTATGGCAGCCTGTTTGTGGAAATGTAGAGCCTGTGTCTTCAAAACAACACATTACTGTTTTTTTCCTCAAAACACTTGAAGTGAAATTTAAATTGATAGCAGAGTTTACTTACACGTGTGAGGCTCTGGGCCTCTCTAAGCTCACCTCTGACAAGTGGAAGTGGCTCATAGAGCCTGTAGTGTTAGTGCTCTGCAAGTGTGATACCCTACAAGGCCCTGAGCTGACACCACACTAGTAATCTTTGATACAGATAGCTATTTCCATTCCTTGACTGCTCGTTTTAAGTGTCCACTAAGTCCTTTAAAGTTAACTCTGGTGTCTCTGCATCATGCTGTAGCCATTCCTGCAACCCTTTGCTGTCCTGTGTTTTGGGCTCTCCAACATCTACCCTGGGCAGCCCCTCTTGACCCACCTCAAAACTCTCTCTTTCCACTGTAATTTCAGGTTTAGTTGGCTACGTCTAGCCTTGGGAGGAATAACACCTTCTAGGCTGACTGAGGATATCTGGGTGAGTGGATAGCTTCTCCTCTGGAGCAGAGATGAGGAAAAGATAACCAAATCTTCCTCAAACCCATGCAATTAGTGCTGCCTTATCTGTATAATAAATCACTTGTCCTTAGCTGTTTAGTTCTTTAAAGAGACACAGCCTCCTTTTATTTAACCCTTTGCATTAAGACAGGGAATTCAAAGCTGAGCAGGGAAAAACATGCAATCTCTAATATATTTCCTGTTCAAATGTCACCAGTTTCCTTGCTGATTGTAACAAGTGCTGTCATATTATGTATAATGTTAGTTTACCCACTTTTTTCTTTTCTCTTTTTTTTTTTTTTTTTTTTATTACCAAGCTTTCTGGTGCACTGATGCTGCAAACACCTAATTAGCTCATATTTGGCCCCATTTTTCATGAGCTTGAAAAGTGTTAGTGAAAGAGAGACTCTTTCTGGTCTTTTTCAAGTCAAGGCTAGGGCTGGAAATTGATATTAACGGCTTCCAAAGGAAACTACATGCAGCTCTGTGAAACTGGAAAGAATCCCAACGGGAACTGGAAGGAGGAAAAAATGAGAAAATAAGGAAGAAGATGAAACATTCTTTAATGATATCCTGAAAAGGAAAGGAAACATTCTGGCTCCTCGGGGGTATGGTCCTTTGGGGAAAATGTAATCACAACTACATACTCTTCCAGCAAACATCTTCTTCACTAGTACATGGTCTGAGATTGCTTTCAAGTCAGCTGCTTCCCAGGAGATAAGCATTGAGTGAGTTCCCTTGATGTGCATGGATGTTTTGACAGGCGTGGGTGCTCCCACAGGGAATCAGGCAGGACCCTACAGGCAGCTAGGGCTGCTCTCTGCAACTGTTGACTGTGGAAAGAGGGAGCTGGTTGTGCCCCAGACAGGCTGTAGGCATCCATGGGCCACGTCATGGACAGAGGCACCTCATCCTCACCTCAGTACCCCTAGTACACTGAAACTGAGAGAGTGCTGGTGAGCCTTTTATTTATGGACTTTGTTTCTGGACAAAAGTGATGGGCTTATTCAGTACAGCGGGTCGTATATTTTTCTGTTCACAGGGAGCATTAGATGAGATACAGGGTGGAGGTCAGATCCATGATGCTTTGGTGGGTGAGTTAATATGCAATAACACTGCTCTAGTGAATTTTGGGCATGAAAGGAAGGAAGAAAAAAAGAAATCTATGCAGCAGAGCATCTTTCAGATGCTCCTTATGAAAACAGGCCATCTGGCTTCACTGCAGTACATTTGTTAACTCTCCAGCCTACTACTGTTCCCCTGCTGGGTGACACATGCTGAATCTGTCACACAACTAGAACAAAATTATAAATAAACAATGGTGTATTCAAATAAAACAGAACTTTCCTACAGTAGGCTTATAGGAAGAAAAACGAAGCCAGGAGGCAAATCGTTGTTCTTTTGTGTGCAGGATAGTAGGTCCCTTGTTCAGCACTGGAACGGATACTCAGATCTCCCTGGAGGAAGATGCCTTTTGCTGAGTGATGCTTCTCAGAAGTGTTGCAGATGCAGACTCAAAGATATTATTGCTGGCAACCACTTGGGCATGTTGGTATCTCACCCACAGTCGTGGTCCTATTTTGCTGTTCACTGGCATGTGGTGAGTAACAGCTTGTAGCACAGCAGGTTTCAAGAGGAATGAGGGCAAGGAGGAAGCAGAGATGAAGTCCAATACCAAGTTAGTGGGAAGAATGGGAAAGAGAGCTGGAAATTCTAATGGAACAACTGGAGTATGGGATTGCATTTGCATCACCATTTGTGGTGATTTTGTATGCTGTCTCAGATACTGAGCAGTCTTCTTCTTTTCTCTTAAATAATCAGAGATCTTCTCCAGCATCATGAGACTGTTGGATATGAGAAAACCATCTGAACTGCAAATCCATGTAAGCCAAGGTACAAGATAATTTCTTAGGGCTTCTTGACTCTCAATCATGCCCTTGTTCAGAAAGAAAGCGGAATAAAACTTACATGACAGGTCCCTGACAGTCAACTCCATCCATGAGTCAGGCTTTGCGTGCCTGTGAACTGTATGACAGTGTAGTAATAGTCACAGTGACACCTCCTGTGAAAGACAGAAGAAGCTTTCCATTGGCCTGTGAGTCAAAAGGCCATGTTAACCCTGGATGCAAGCCACCATTCTCTGTAAGCAACAGATTTCTCTAGGCTGAGAAGGCAACAGGCTATGCTGACCGGGATATTCTTCTATTTTTTTTCATTCGCTAAGTCTATATCATTCAATGCCTGAACAAATAACATTGGGAAACGGTGCAAAATTGTTGCAAGTTAGATTTCCCAGTGGACATGGTACATTTGCACAGGCTGCAGTGTTCAAAGGCCAAAAGCTGGGTTGTTAAAAGATTAAAGACTAATTCTATTTCAGACGATCTTCAAAAAACAAATACTCACTGGGTCTGTTTTTTCCCAGTTCAACCTTCTGCAGCTTATTTGAAGTCACAGTATATGACTGGAATTGGTTTGGATTCATGTTCATGGGAGTAAGAGATAAGCTGGATTCATGAGGGTGAATAGATGTGTCCTGAGGCATAATGTCAAGGGTGTCCGTATGTGTGTGTGTGCTTGTGCATGCACAAAACATACAGTTAGGATCCCTCTCCTCCACATATACAACCCCACAGACAAGTATACACACAAAAGGCTGTATTGGTGGTTTAAAAATAGAAAATTAAGAATAAGGATGTCGGAGCTATTGAGAGTGCTGTGCCATTCCACAGAAAATTTCAGCTGCTTTCAGATTGTACATGCAGTCCAGGGAAAGTCAGAGGAGAGAGGCGGGACTGGTGCTGTTGGTAACAGAAGGGACTTTGGTGGGCACAAGGGTGTAGTAGGACATCATCCTCATTTTGACCTCCTTTAGACCCATTTGTTTCAGGAGAAACTCCCACAGGGTCACTGGAGTTCCAGCACTGACACATCCATCCATGCTACTCAGAAAACCCAGGCAGGGTTAACCACAGCACACCCATGCACAAGTTTCAGATAAATATTTTTTAATACTACCTGTTCTTTTCAGTGTTAAATTCAGTCTTGGAAACATCAAAAGCTCCCTACGAAAATCTCCAAAGACCACAATAAAAAATCTGGTAAGAAAGCTACCTGTCCCCATTGTCTGCATTAGCAGCACTTAATCCAGCTCTGGGATCCCCAGCACAGGTAGGACATAGATTTGTTGCAGCGAGTCCAAAGGAGGGCCACCAAATTGGTCAGACGGATAGAGCAGCTCTCCTATGAGGAAAGGCTAAGAGAACTGGAATTGTTCACCCTGGCTTTGGGCTGACCTAATTGTGATCTTCCAGTACCTGAAGTGAGTCTACAAGAAAGATGGAGACGGACGTTTTACAAAAGCATGTAGTGACAGGACAAGGGGAATGGCTTCAAACTGAAAGAGAGAAGGTTTAGATTGGATATTAGGAAAAAATTCTTTGCTATGATGGTGATGAGGCACTGTAACAGGTCACACAGAGAAGTTGTGGATGCCCCATCCCTGGAAGTGTTTAAGGACAGGTTGGATGGAGCTCCGAGCAATCTGGTCTAGTGAAAGGCATCCCTGTCCATGGCAGGGAAGACTGGAACTAGATGATCTTTAAGATCCCTTCCAATCTAGGCCACTCTATAATTCTATGAAATATCTCTCTTAAGGCAGTGTAATGCACTCATGTACTGATGGTGAAGCAAGCTAGAGTCAGGAAACTACACTAAAATCAAAGAAGTAGGCTGAGGAACAGGCATCTCTGGATTTGCTGGAAGGCACCTCCATTGACATGATGCTATTGATGTCACCCACGTACACTCACCATGGATGTGGGAAGCTTGGGTCTGGAGCTGCTCACAGCCTGCAGAGATTTGACATCTTTCACAGTCCTGGAAAATGTTCAGACCTGCAGGTAGTGAGATACATTGACAGGGAACAAGTTACTCATCTAGAAACAAAGCAGAGTGGGCAGAGAGGAACCCAAACAGCAGCTAAATCCTACAGTATAGGACAATAAATACATTTTAATTTTGACCAAGTAGTAACAAAAAAATAATTTACATTCTCCTCCACTTTAAGCACACAGAAGAGTCTTGCAGAAGCCAAGAGTAACCATGCTTTTCTGAAATGTGACTGTCAAATGCTGCACTTGGGTACCTCCACAGCTGACAGCAGGTACTGGAGGAATGGCATTGTCACCTAGTTCTTTTAGACTTTGTCCAAAAAAAGGGTTTCAATACAGCCCTTTGAACTGTCATTTACTTGTCACTTGGGCCAACAGGAGCATGTACTGCACCGAATCCTTAAGCCCATTCCTCCAACAGGAGAAACATTTGAGTGTAACACTGAGCAGAAGCTCAGATCCAGCACAGCATGTTCAGGGATGCATGTACACGTGTATACCTATGCTCTGACTGGAGCTCCTTGTGTGCCTCGTGATGCTGGCAAGGAGTGTCTTTGGCAGAAATTAATTTGGTTTTCCCGCAAGGAGCCAAGATTCAAACTTCCCCTGAACTGTCACAAGTGTGGCAGCAATCGCCTTCCTCTTGCATAGCAGACAAGTCAGGCAGCAGCTCCTGTCAGTGCTGGAGTTTTATATCTTTACCACTCCAGAGGCTCCTTGCACACAGTGTGGTTGCCGAAAGCCAAGGCTGCTTTCCATTATTCAGGTCAGAGTTCACTCTCTGGTCTGTGGGGAATCAGACTCCAGGATCAAACACTTCTCTCTGTTTGGCGTTGCTCCAACAGACGTGCAAGGGAGTTTTGTTTATGCAGAGACTGATTTGTCCCTGGGTTCCCCCCAGGAGAGCTGCACAGCATGCTCTGGAAACCATGAGCAACAGGCATTCTTGTTGTAATGAATTATATTTACCAGATTTAATTTATTCAAATAAGAAACATATTCATCCCTTTCCTACTATGTATTGTTTATAAAATCAGTGGTGAAGCATCTCCAGAGAGTTGTGAGCCAACTGCTGCACATGACCTGCTTGGGGATTCAGGCTGCAACAGGAAACTCAGCTTGGAACAAGAATTCTCTCTTAAATGAACTTTTGAAACTGGATCTACATTGTGAAATACTTGGATGTTGAGCAATGGAAGAATGTGGAACATAAACACTATCAACTGCTTCCTTTGAGCATTAGCAAGCTTCAGCAAGCAGGCTGGGTGCTGCTCTGATACAGAGCACACAAGGAGGCTGGTCAGAAAGCAGGGCTTGTAGGGGTGCCTTCGTATAATGTTGGTTTAATTGTACTTCTTGCCTCCTGATAGGTGTTCCTTCTAGTTACTAATGTGGGTGAAGCATTTGCAAGTGAAAATTGATAGCAGCGCCTTTTACTCCTCAAGTCTCTATGACAGTACTTTCTTTCCTGGCTATGATTTTGCTAGGAAGTAGTATTTGATTGTTGAGAGGGTGTGTTTGTGTCATCCACTACATCCTGAATGTTCTGCTGAGAGAAATCTGATTTAATCAGGGATTACTTGGATGTTCTACTGAGCCCACCTAGGATTTCACTTGCAGGCAAAGAAAAGAGGGCCTGAACTTTATTGGCTCTAATTCAGTAATGGTCCAAAGCAGCAGGGAGTCAGCTGAGACCTCAACAAAATATCCTGTTGCTACACTAAAGTGAGCAGAACACCAGGCCCTTCTGGAAGCAATTCTGAGCCAGCGGCTCAACAATAAAGAAATCCCCCACCTGTTTTGTTTCGTTTTGGTTTGGTTTTTTTTTCAAAAAGTATCCCAAAACTTCTTTCTACAAATGATGCAGATTTCTACATTATATAGTTTCTACCTGTCAGCAGTAGTTTTGATTTGTTCAAGGGTATCTTGCCAAGCAAAGCCTCAAGCAAGAGTAGAACACTGCATTGCTTGCAAGAAGAGACTGTCTGAAAATTTCTCTTCAGCCAGGCTCAGTGCCAGAGCTTGAAACCAGCTGTGAGCTTTAGTGTCATCACAGAGCTGCAGTGACATCTTTAAATAGCACTCTGACCTTCAGGATGGCCGTCCCAAGGACACCTGCCCCTACCTCCCTGTAACTGACTGCATGGTCATTCTGTCCCACAGGTCTGCCTACTGCACCCTCATCACCCCAAAGGAGTAATAAATCAGCAGTCATGAAGAGGATGTGGATGTGTTACTGTTCAAATGTAATTCAGTAAGCACTGGTGACACTGGGCAGCACAGATCCCACTGGAGATAAGCCACCCCAGAGGTGTTCTAGGTCACATGAGGGTTATGGCTGTACTGAAGCCCCTTGACAACTAATCTGTTGGTTTTGCTATTATGAGCTAAGCAAAAGGTGGTGTGGGCAGACAACTGAGCTAGCACCTCAGATTACATGTCCAAGATATATGTAGGTAAAAAGTATGCATAGATCAAAGACAGGGATAGAAGAAACTCTTCTTCCTTTCCCTACGAAATCATGTATCTTTGCTGTCCTGCTGACTCCTGATTTATTCTTAATTAAGCACTTACATATTTGTCTAAATTTAAAGCATCATCTCAAACAAACCTGGGAACAAATTGACTGTGATTTTACACTGATTGACTTCATCTAGGCTCAAGATTAACAGGGCACTCGATCCATTGCTTTTCTTACATTTGAGCCTCAAGGAGCTCTAATCCCAAAGAGCTTGCATCCAAGTGAGGAATCTCAGTGACTTGGGTTCTCCCATCTCCATGGGAGAACTCACGACCATGAGTTTGGCTCTGCCATGCCTAAGCACTCTGCCCTGGACCATGAAACCACTTCTGCATGTTTATATTTGAGCAGGTGAGCAATCCCATTACCTTAATGATTCTTGTATGATACATTCTTTCATTGATCTACTGTTACCACAGTTATCTCTCTTACATTTCATCTCAATTTTTCCCCTTTGCTTCCTGACCTTCTCCCCTGAGCCCTCTCAGTCTTCTGATAAGGAATGAACTTTTTGGCCCTCCAAGTTTGCATTTGCATAGACCTTTAATTCACAGTGAAAGGGTATCCAATAATTAACCAGCATTGCTTCCTTCTTTTTTATTAAGGGAAGACAGATCTCTGTTTCATAAAACTACACCATCGTTATGGTACTTCAGAATGTACTCATTAAGAAGAATTATACAGAGAATTGAAGACTGTCATTTAATTTCTCCTTTTTATTCATGGTTAGGAATGTGAATAAGCTAAACATGTAAGTTACTGACAGGGTTCTGTATGGATGTTTTGTCTAGCATATTTTGCCAGACAGCTGCCCCTTTGCAAGAAAATACTGAAATAATTATCTTATTTTCCTTATTGATTATCACAGATGAATAATTTCTAGGTATTTAACAGATCTGGTATGGATATAACAGCTAAATTCATATTCAGCGTGACAATATTCAACAGAGATATTGTTTGGTAGGAGGATGTTTTTGTTTGTGCATTCAGCCTTGCATCCACTGATCTAAAATTAGATCTTCTCTGGAATTCAGCGTCCCTGTTGTATAAAAACTGGGCTGAAAATAGGAGCTAGTGTCTCTTTGGTGTCTAGTGACTACCCTAGAGTCAAGTTTTCTGATAACATTTTGAAACTCCCTCACTATCACAGACTGAGGTGTCCGTGTCCATCCCTCTCTCCCATTTTTACTCCTAATCCAACTGTGTGCCTGATGCTTCATAGGTCTTTGAATGCATAAAAACATTGAGTTTTCAGGTCACTACCCCAGGATATTCTTCTTCCATCTAGTTATTCAGTTGGCTTTTAATATTGTTTTTGTTTTCAACTGCAATACTGAAGTTTGTAAACTCTTCCAGTGCACTACAGCATGCAAAGAAATCTCTTTTTCCTGCTCCTGATTTATCAGGTGGTCAAACTTGTGCACTAAAGAGTGGACAAGAGCAAGAACAGGTTTACTTACAACAACAAATAGTCAGACCTGCTCCATATGAGAGTAATGCTGGGATGATCTGTGACCATAAGTTCAGGCATGAAGGCCACCAGACTGGCTACCAACACAATGCAAGTGGCAAGGAAAGTGGTTGCTGGAGTCCAAACAATTGCAAAACTCTGCAGTTTGTCCATATATCAAGTATGCACACTTTGTGGATCAGAAATAGAAGTGACAGTAATAAATTCTGTAAAAACATTGTGCATAAAATCTGATGGCTGGGGTTTTTTTTATTTATTTTTTCTTTTAAATGAAATCTTAATTTCCTTGCCAGAGCAATGCCACTTTTTGTTCTATAAGAGTTTGGAAGTATTGTGAAGATGAATGATGGGAACCCTGGCACTTGGATTCTATTGCATTATGTTTTACAATGAAGTACTAATGACCAGAGCAGTTTCTAGACTGATATCATTATTTACTTGATCCATACACCATTTCTGCATTCAGATGTTTTCCTACCCATACACTTTTATGAAAATTCTGTCAGCAGTGCAGGGAACTCAGAGTTGAACTTGGTCCTCTGTAAGTGCCTCCACAGCAGTGCAGGAGTGTCATAAGCATTCTTCAGTCTTGATTGTAGTCACCTCCACAGCAGTAACATTTAACACAGGCAGTAATAGTAGGTGGTTTATGGATGGTCAAAATATATTCTGAAGCTTCGAATTATTGCAGCTATCAAGCCAGGAGGTGACAAAGACAGCGGTTAAATCTGTATCTGGAAGTGACTCCATCAGTCTGGGCAATGACAAGATGGAGCTGGATGCAGGCACAACAGACGTCAGCAAAAAATTGCTCCCTAGCCATGCTGTATAAAAACAGGCATTCGGAGTCAAGAAGTGTTAGTCGGGGAGGGTAATACATGCCTTTGTCAGTCCACTCATTAAATCTACCCTTGAAAATGGATGGTTTTTCAAGGAGCACCCAGTGAGATGTCTGGAGCAGATGGTTTTAAGCACTGTATTTGCTCAGTCAGTGCTTCCTGCCTGGACCTAACTGAGTTGAGAAGCAGCAAAGGTGACTCGGAGGTTTGGACGTGGCTTGTGATTTCACTTCACACAATCCACAGGCACATGACTTCTTTTTCCACATTATAACTGAGTTATGCTACAGTGAATGTTAATGATCCACAATGAAATGATTCCCTACACCAAGCAAGGAAAACCACTATCCACAAATTCCCCATTTTCTTTCTCTTGCTCTATTAAAATAATTAATCACACTGGGGAAAAGCACACACAGGCTTGCTGAGAGGTCACAGTGAAATGATACATCACAAAGGTTATAAAAACATTATATAAATGAAATTACCAATACCATTAAAAAAAAAAAATCACTCTGGAAGATAAACCAGAGTGAGAACCTCCACTAACACACAGTTTTAATATTTGTCAAATGAGGGACTTCAGCAGGGAGCACAAGGGCTTTGTAGGAGGGTTTTTGGTGGTCAGGAGGAAAGCGGCAGATGATGCTGGAGAGAGAGAAAGATTTTGCCCTGATGCATGCTGAGAGAAGGAATGTTGCACCCTCATCAGGGCTGACACAGCTACTGGCATCCTCCACCAAATGGTGGGTGGCAATGCAAGTGACAGCTGGGCATGTCTTATGACAGCCAGGATGATCCTCAAGAACATAACCAGGAAAGATATTGCCTGATGTTCACATTATCTCTCAGCTTAACATCTGCATACACTAGCAAGCAAACATTTCTGCCAGGCTAGTAAAGAACTGCAGCACCCAGGTTTCATGAGTAAGAGTGCCCATTGTTGATGAAGTAGGTCAGCGAAGAGCAAACTGCCAGGTTGGACACGCTGTGTTTCAGCGGGTGAAATCTGTTCCTCTCCCAGCTCCTGCTGTTCCCAGGAAAGGCACGGATGGCCCTCACAAGTGAGCTGCTGATGGTGCTGTGCTACTGCCAAATGATCTTCCAGCACAAGCGCAGGCAAGAAACGAAGCCCTCCTCTGGGGTCAGAAAAGGAAGTGAAGGTGTTTGCCTGAAGCAGAGGTGCTCACAGCCTGGGGATCCTCAAAGAGGGGGAGATTGACACTGCACTGTGCAGTGGGGAAGGATTTGTCCATGTGTCTGCAATGAGTGCCACATTCACTTTCAGTGACAGGGCAGTGTCACAGCAGCACACAAGTCACTCTGACTGTTGAGTTCCTGCCACTCCACGTGCTGCACAGCTCTGGCATGGAGTTTGCCTGCATTAGCAGCGCAGGGAAAATGCATAGGACAGTCTGCAAAACAAAAAAGTATGGTACACCACTGCAGTGAGAATGCATTCAAATGCCCACACTCAGATAAGAAAATATTCTATTTGCTGATGCTAATACAATTTTCTTCTGTGTACTAGACCTGTTTCACATAATTTGGATGTTAAGATGGGAATAATCCAGGGGACTGGCATAACCTAATACTACATGAGCTAGACATAGAATTTCATGCATGGAAAAGAAAACTGATTCTATCTAAATATATTTTCTCCTTATAAACCTGGTTATCCTCTAGTGGGCCTTGAGAAAAGCAGGAATAATTCTGGAGCAAATCTGTCTGTTGCAAGTGCTAACTTGAGGCACTAGGTCAGAAGTATTTACTAAGATAGCCTTTAAAGCATGAAAACACATCAACTTAAAATACATAGTGAGTAACAGAACACAATGTTTGCAATCATTTCTTTATTACATCATGTGTCATCATTTGCTCTAATTGAGTTCTGCTAATAAACAGCAATTTTGATCCTTCTGCTTTCTGATTTTCTTCCTCTAGTCAGTCAAGAAAAAAGAATGATATGGTAACAAAAATAAAATTAAGGTTATACGGCTATGTAAATAGATGGAAATTAGCATAGACTAACTGCAAAATAAATACACACATGCATGACTTACAGAAAGAAGAAAATGTGCTCAGAATGCAAAATACAGCAAAATTTCTGTTCACAGGATAACCTTGGAGTGTTATACCCCTAAAGCTTGGGACTCTAGAAGGAATAGGCAACAAAGTTCACTCTGTGAAATGAGTTTGAATCGAAGAAATACAGAAGCAGAAGAGAAACTGCTGATGAAATGATAGTGCATCCCCAAAGGAACCTCTACTGAGGATAAACTAAAAGGAGTTAACTGTTTGGATAGAATCCAAATAAACTTTATGTTTCATATTACTTGTTTCTTTTTGCACCAGGGAAAAAAAAAGCCAACCAGAGTTTTTACCTTATTAACGGAAATCAGTTAGAAACAGTCCAAAAATCAAATAGAAGCCAAGTGAAATATAGAGCTGACTAGAAGCTCTGAAGGAAATGTTCTTTGTCTTAACTAGGCTATTAGAAAACAAAATATAAAAGCAGTAGGAGCTTCAAAGAAATGCAGTGGACCAGGTCCAAATCCCAGCAACACACTGAGCTGGAAAAGATTCACTGGACCGTCTAATTTATTTAACACTTTCAATTCCTAAAAGTGCACCAGTTATAAAAAATACAGCATATATTAAAAACTACAGTACACAGCAACCAGGCTGGTGAAGGGACTTGAGCACAAGTCCTATGAGGAGAGGTTGAGGGAGCTGGGGTTGTTTAGCCTGGAGAAGAGAAGGCTCAGGGGAGACCTCATCAGTCTCTACAACTCCCTGAGAGGAGGTTGTAGCCAGGTGGGGGTTGGTCTCCTCCCAGGCAACCAGCAATAAGACAAGAGGGCATGGCCTTAAGCTGTGCCAGGGAAGGTTTAGGTTAGATATTAGGAAGAAATTCTTTACAGAGAGAGTAATCAGCCATTGGAATGGGCTGCCCAGGGAAGTGGTGGGTTCTCCATCCCTGGAGGTTTTCAAGATGAGGCTGGACGTGGCACTTAGTTCCATAGTCTAGTAACTGTGGTGGTGTTGGATCAAGGGTTGGACTTGATGATCTCAGAGGTCCTTTCCAACCCCTCTGATTCTATGATTCTATGATTCTATGATTCTATGATTTCTTTGAAATTAATGAATGACTGCTGAATTTGAGCTCCTAATTTCCACTTAAAAACCACTTAGTACTACCAGAAGCTAGATTGTTTGGGTTACTCAAAGCAAGGGAACACAAACAAAAGAAATCTCGAGCACTGAAAGATTAAGAGTAATAATGGTTGTTGAAAAAAAAAAAAATTACTCATACGATTTTGTGTTTAATTCTGCCAGATACATCTTTGTTTCTTGTAAATGTAAGTTTTGTCCTAGTTTTAAGGACAAGATGCTGAAGCTAAGCTACACTGCCTCTACATGATAGAGCTATAGTCACTCTGTGTCCCACAGTGTATTGGAACTAGTTTCACTAAGCCAGCTACCAGTGTGAATCCTGAGATAGGGGTGTGAAAAGGAAGGAAGATATGCTTCAGGCTTCCTGCCAAGGTGTCCAAAGGTGATGGAGAAGAATTCTTCTCCTCTCCCATTCCTCAGATACTTTTTCTGCCTCCCTCCTGTCACATCCTCTGCACCTATAGGAAAGTGACTTCTGGCATCTTGAGATTCAAAGTTGTATCTCCTTCAGAAGAAGATCAAGAGCAAATTCTCCATCGGTGTAAACTGGCTTGGGTACATCGGCTTCAGTAGAGTTACACAAACTAAACCATCAAACTGCAGAGGATAGTGAGCATTTAAAATCCTTTAAAAATATTTTGAAAAGGTAGCAAACTGGTAGGCATGTGGGATATCTGTGAAGAGAGTGAAGTCTGAGGGTGAAAAAGATGACTCAATGGGAAAAAAGCCCACAGGCCGGTGGGATCAGGAAACACACCTCATGCATACACACAGTGATGTACCCACACATCCACACAAGTCTGTTTCCTGTGTTACTGACAGCGCCAGGCCTGCTTTGAGCTCAGGCTGGTGTATGAGATCAAGCGACCTTAATCCCCCAAGGGAAGAAAACTTTGTACCAAGATCCACAAATCAGCCAGATGGCTTTTGAACCTGTGCACTGGACTTAACCCAGGAACCTGGAAAACTGTCCCTGGCTCTCAGGGCCTCACTGATGACCAGCAGGACAGAAGTAAAGGGAAACTTGCACTGTCTGGAGATGAACAGGAGAATTTCCTCTCTGTTGCTGCCAAGCCAGTGCTTTTCATCAGCATCCAATCAGCGCCAGAAATGCCTTAAAAGAAAAAAAGAAGCTCTTTGGAGCAGAGTTCTTTTGTGTATCATCCCAGAGCACAAAGGGGCCCCTATCTGTAAGGAGGGCCTCTTAGATACTGATTCAGAATGACAAATTGTAACAATAAAATAATTTATAGTATTAGTTTTGTGAGTAGGGATTTTCCCTGTCTTTCTCTCCCTCTGAAACTTGCCAAGGTAGAGGTAAAGAAAATGGCTTCTTTGCTACCACTGGAAAAACAGAGACAAAAAAAGATTTTTTTGTTGTTGTTGTTATTGGAGGACATACCAAAGAAATGAAAAAGAATGTTTATATTCCCACAGGTCTTTGTGTAGCTGTGAGCCTATCAAAGGCAGGACAAGAGCTTGGAGAATGCACAGAGATGTAAAATCTAGGCTCAGCTTAGCCTCTCTCCTGTGCAGAAACAAAGCACCAGTCAAAATATCTGTGTCAGTGAGTGTTTGCAAGCACAGTTGAAAGCAAGAGAGATAAGAAGATGAAGCGAAATAGGAAAAGAGAGAGATAAAATAAATGGCTATTAGGGAGAGACTAAAAAAGGGAAACAGAGAGATATTTATTCACAATAAGCATCACTGAGTTTTGTTACAACTGGTATAAATACTGAACTTACAGATCTTTTTCTGAAAAATTATATTAAAACAATACTTAGTAAAGAGGAATTTCAGCATTTTTCTTCTTTTTAATGAAGCCTAAACTCCCAAATCTATCTTGGAATTTGAATTTACCCCTTTCACATGCTGGAGTAGAAAACAGCAAAAAATCTAGCAGATAATGAAATGAAGGAGAAAAGAAGCAGTGGCATAAATGAAGGGTGGAAATTGCAAATCTGAAAATTTTGATTATTCTTGTTTCTGACAAAATTTATATATCATTGAGCCAAAAAAGTGTTCCTGTTAAAAACTAACATTATTCTCAATTATTCTGCACAGTGCCAGGTTCATTCTTCAATGACATCTTGGTATTATTATATATTACATTCATTACAGGAGAGCCCAAAGGTTCTCAAGCTTCTGTCATGCTGAGTAAGTACAATATTTAGGAAAGATTATCCTCATCTTAAAGAATTGACAAGTTAACTAGGGACACGATGCAACAAGCAGGTGAAGAATATAAGAAGAAAAGATGGAGAGGAGGAATAAGGTAGGAGACCACAGTGAGAACATGAGGAGCACAGCTGGAGGGATTTACCATGTATTTCACAAGCACCTTCTCCTTTGACTTGTTTACAAACAAGCTATGGGCTCTCTTGTGTCCCCCAGAAGTAATTTTCTCCATGATCAGTGAGTACAGTGGGACTGAAAAGGGAGCTGAGGGTGGTTGGATCACAGTAGATACAGGAAATTCGGTGGAGCTCCACCAAATTGTGCACAAGTCACTCACTGCCAGGAAACAGGTCGACACTGAAGCGATCACACTCTTGAGAAAGGCAGGAGACTGAATTAAGCAGAGATACCGCACAGTTTCTCCTCACACATGAGTACATTTTCAAAGCATCTAATGAATCAGGGAATGCAGCAGCTTGTAGGCATGGGAGGGACACTTCCAAGGTTCCAAGAAGTTCAGGATTGCCTTCCATTAGCCACAGCCTCCTGTTTCCCTGTCATTAATGTTAGAAGCTCAGCTGTCATGGACAGAAGCTCTTTAAAGTCTGTCAGCATGGTTGTGCCAAGCTCTCAGTTGGTCTGTGGTAGGTGGGCTGTGGTAGGTGGTTCAGTGTCCCCATCACTTGGCAGTGGGAGATTTTTACTCTAATTCCGCTATATAACTTTGCGTGGTGTGAGGAAGAGAGACTCAGTTTCCCCATCTACACCAGGGGTTTTTTTTATCCAAAAGCTCACAAATCGAGACCTTCCTTTTGTGTCCATTTTTATTGTACTGACCTTGAACATATCATCTACTGAATATGAAAGTACTACTCCTTGGTCCCCAAGGATGGGGTCATGCTGCACTCCTTTGTAGGAATCCATTTCTGCTCCTCTCTCCAAGTGCCATGAAAGGCTGAGGACTCTTCTTCAGCTTTACACCAGCGGTGCACCTGTACCACCAAGACACTACCATGCCTGGTGAACACCAGGGACCATCTTCTCGTGCACTGAGAAAGAAGACGCGGGAGGTCTCATCACCATTTACTAGGATTGAATCTCTGCTATCTCCCTATGGGTAGAGTACAACTGCTGCCAGCTACTTTGGAAGCTACTTTGTCTGCTAGTTGCAAAGAACTACAGCTGCCTATAGCAACAGCACTGTTATCCTCCATCCAGAGGCAGATCTTTTACAGAAGGGAAATTCTATTATTTACTGGTCTGGGCTGTTTGAAGGAAAATATCTGCCATGGAACTTTCTACTATGAGTAAGAGGCCTCAAAAATATCTCCCTAACCTCTTATATTTGTACTAAACTACTCCAACCCATAGTCTTGTGACTTTCCTAAGAGTTGAGAAAGACAAAATCAGAAAAATGTATAGCAAGTTAACTTTTTTTTTTTTTCAGTGACTCAGAGTATGTGTGAAACAAAATGTTTTATGGCATTTGTCTGAGATTTCCCATGGCTGGTGAAACTCCCCCAGTAACAACTGCTTAGACTATCACTGGCCAGAAATTTCAGCATTAGCAGATTTATGCCTTTTCTATTACCTTCAGCAATAAACTGTTTTAAAAAATCCTCTTGTTCCCTAACTACCAATTGAATTTCAATGAATGTATGTAATATAGTCACAGGAAAGCATGAGACAGAGTTGTGTGCAGTCTTAAAATTTTACTTCTCACTGCCTCAGAAGTTTGGATCCAATATTGTTCAGCCTTAATGTATCTGCACTCCCTGGGCTAGACAAAGCAAAATACACCTGCGTCAAAACTTTCTGCTGCGGTCAAATTAAAGGCATAAAAAAATAGAGTGGTTTTGCAGACAAGAGTAAGTACTACAATGGGCTTGTGACCTTCAAATTCCCTGGCTGGCTAGTAATAGGAGAACCTTGGCCTATACTAGAACATCTTCAGTGTTGTCATAAACTGAAGAAAGGTCTCTGGGAGCCTTGTGCTGAACTGACATAGCTGTCACTTTCCTAATTTCTTCAGCCTTGTCTCATGAGGTTATACAACCCTCATAACAACCCACATCTGCTATATTGGGAGAATTTGCTGCTTCAAAGAAAAGATGATTCGATGTCTTTCTGCTCCTTTTACACCTGCAGTCTAGTACAAAGCAACCCAAAGCAACTAGGGTTTTAATTCCCAATACCTGAATGCTATTAGATTAGCTACATTGTAGCTCTGCCCATTAAAGTCCCTACTTCATCTTTGGCAATTCCTCACCTCTGAAAGCTCCCTTATTCTCATTATGATCTGTATCCTGATAGAGGGGTAGAGACTGAATAACTACATAGCTTTAGCATTTTTTTAATAGACATCAATCTTTAATGTATAACAGAGATCCCTATCCAATGTTTCAAAGGGTCAGTGAAGGCCCACTCACATGCACAGTGCTACTGATGCCTGTGAGTCTGTGGTGGCTAAGTACAAGGATATGTGTGTCCATCATCAATACTTCAGAGGTGTGGGCTGAGCACTGTCCCACTGTCTTCTCCTTTCCCTCTTCCTATACTGGCATGCCACTACAAAGCATATTGTCAGTAAAGCTTTGGAAAGAGGTGGCCTCTGCTGAGGGGTTATCAGTTGGTCTGGGAAATGACATACAGTAAAATGTTTTAAACTTATAAACTCCCTCTCCCATTCCTCTGGCTTCCTGTATGGTTGGAAAAAAAGAAAGCTGAAACTGCCTGACCTGTTTGAGAACCAATGATTTAGGCAACAAATTCCCACTGACATCAGAACAGGCTGCAGTTAGGAACTAAGCCCAAATACAGTATAAAGGTCCTGTAAATGCATGCAGCTTGTATTTTGCCAAGACTCATCATCATCCTGCTACTAAAATGGTGATTGTGGTCCTGCCACGTATCGTGAAAACAATATACATGCAGTATCAGCAGACACTGCAGCTTTCTGCACTTCTGTATATTTCCAGTCACAGCTCTTCTGAGGATTTAGTTGTGCCAGAGGCAGCACTGAAGTCCACAGGACAAGCAAACCACTTCTCATGCTGAATACAATGATAAACCATAGTGTCTGTGATCACTTTTCTTGCCAAAAGTGAGCATGGAAACAGTTGTCCGTGCCTGCAGCTGTGTTTGTGGACATGGCTCCTTCACTTCACCGTCTGCAGCATCATATCCATCTTGGAAATAGTAACTTGGCAGTAACTGGCAAGAGAATGTGCTTATGGCAGGCCCAGCTCCTTCACTGGACAGCATGTCACCAGCTCCTGGGAAGAAGGATTACAATGAGACCGTTGTCACCATTGGCTGACATAAAGAAAATCAATACAGAAGGTAACATTTTGCACTTCAGGACTAGGCTTTTACTGGTGACCATGAAGTAGTCAATGTCAACCTGTAGTACAGAGATAGTCCAGCATTCCCATTTCAGAAAATGAAGTGTAGTACATCAGTCTCCACAACTGTAGGTAAATGCTGACTTTTAATGGCTGCTATTACATATCATACTTTCAAAATGATTTATTGATGATAACCCAGTAGGTTTCCCTTTGGATTTTCAAATAATTTGATAACAACTTTTCCCCTTGATTCACACATACTTCTGGTATTTCTTTGTCCAAAAAAAGATAAATTTGGCTCAATTTTGACCAATTAGTTTGAGTTTGGTAAATAATAAGAGCTCATGCATTAAACCCCAAAGCTCACTAGTTCAGTCCCCACTGGCTGAATACTTCATGACACAAGGCAAGGATATAGAATAGATGCCATTACTGAAGCAAGGGTCATAACTCAAGAGCTTGGAGGTGGTAGAATTTCTTAATGATACAATTGAGAACAAAAGAGACTGACTTCAGAATGTGATATAAATGATTTTGCCTGCCACGTTATCACTGAAGGAAGACAGTAATGACTACATACATAAACGGAGATTCACCTTAGAGCAATATGCAATTTAATACAACAAACACATTTTGAGTAGAAAACATAAAGCTGAAAATTACTTGGGATGGGAAGAAAATAATAAATGATGCAAATCTATAGCCAGATAGAGTAATACTAAATATATCTCTGTGGCATGAGGAATGAGCACAGATGCAAGGGGAAACCTGGGCTTGCTCTATTCATGCCCCTGGTTGAAAGATGGGGAGAAGGAAGGACCCTCACCTAAGGCAGTAGCTCTTGACTCAAGTGCTCTGATCCATCCTTCAGGCACAGAAGCAGCCTGCTTTGTTGTAGGCAAAACTGACAATGTGGCCACAGGTTTTTGCTACCTCCAAGAGCTTGTTGCCCTTTTCTGCCTGCAGTTGGCCCTAGTGCCAGCATGGCAGAACAGAAAAGCAAGTAACACTATTTGAAAGAGTTCCAGCTAGGGCTAAATTCTAGTGCAATGCAATTTAAAACAGATTAACCTGGGTCTGGAAGTGACAGTTTGGTCTGATTTTTAAGACAGGCACATTAACATTGGCAAACCCTTGGTTGTATTCACGTAATTTCCACAAGCAGTTATATGTTCAGGAAAGCAAATAATATCCCAACCAAGTCAGGACAGGCTTGTAGTAAACTAAACTGCACTTTGATTATTGTTGATGATGAAAATACAACTTGTTTCGGCTTTAGTGAGGAGATGGAAACTTTAACAAATTCTTACAGTCTTTTGCAATTATTTCTTCTTCTGCCAGAGCCGGGCAATTAAATCTGCAGCCCAGTCTTTGTCTTACTAAGTTCTGTCTTCTTTTCTAGAGGTTCTGGGGAAAGCAGCCTGCAAAGAGGAATTCCAAACTTATGCCAGTAGATCCTGCATAGAATTACTCTGTCCTGCATCCTCCAGGTTCTGAAAATTTAGAAGCATTTATGCCATCCTTGATTTGATGCCTGCAGACAGATGAGATGCCTGGCTCAAGCATGTTTCTGAGTTGCAACCATGATGATATCATTAAAGAAGAGCTGATAGATATGAATCTCATCAGCTGCATTGTTTACTCTGTTCTCCTGAAGTAATTGCGGATTCACAATTGAGATTTACACTTAGCTTCTCTTGTATTACCTATGGCAGCTTTCACTATCTGTCAAAGAAATTTCATGACCATGGTGGGGAAAAAAAGGGTATAGCACAGGATAACAGTGCATCAGATATCTAGTAGCAACAAGTAATGACTAATCGGCTTGGCTGTGTTGCGCATTCCTTAATACGTTGCCACAGCCCCCACTTTCTGAGATGGACTATAAAACACCTCCTTAGGATCATACCCAAGGAGGTTGTGTATGCACCTTTTCTTGTTCTCGTTATTGCTAGTGTCGTTAGATGAGATTCATTTGATGCCATTACTTGTGCTCGTTAAAAACTTTGTGACTAGAATATGGTACAGTATCAGAATTTTAATGCCTCATATATTCTCTGAGAGATGATGGCAATAAATGCTACTGCTTTGACCTTCTCTGTGTTTTATCATTTGATTCACTGATCGTCTGCATTCGTTCATCTCCATTTGTGCCCATACAGAAAATGAAGAGCCAGAGAATAAGAACTACAGTTACCGACAGATAAAAATATTTACAAAATTTAATGGCTCCTATTTGTAAGCAAATCAACAGTTTATAGCCTTTCATCATCTTCATTAAGTGTTAGTATCCTGCCTTTTCCTTGAGACAGGGATTGCTTTGAGCAGGCAGAATGGCAGTGTGTGGATCCTTTAGTGTTACAGGAACACTACAAAAGAGCCAGGTAACTACACATGCTTGTGACAATACTTGCAGTGAGAAATAGAAAAAAAGGCTTCCTGTTTGGTACTACTTACAAGAGTGACCTTAAAAGAATTTCTAGGAAGCTTTATTTTGGGTGATATGAATTTGTAGCAGCAACCAATTAACCCCATCACTGCCAAGCTTTCCTCAAGCTTTCTTTATAGCTGGCACCATATTACTGTATGTAGTTAATGTGTTAGGCATATTGCCAAACTTCAGTCACCAAACTCAGGAGCTTATTTTAGAAACCTAGATTGGACTCATCTCTCCACAACTCCCTAGATAGAGAAACAGAAAATTTTAGGACTTATTTGGCCTGTTTTAGACAGCAACCTAAGTTTTCCATATAGACAGTGAACAGAAGGAGCTCTTTCAGAAGATGATCTGTAGCACCACAATTAAACATATTCTCTAGATTGCTTGCTGGAAGAACCTGTCTCTCTCTCCTTTGCTTGTTGAGGGAAAGCAACTCTTCAATTTAAGCTTCTAAATTGGAGGCTTAAAACTAGACAGCAGGATTACCTCCCCTACTCCAAACACTTGACCTGGATGCTCCTGGATGGTGAAAGTGGAGTATTGTCTGGTGCACACTCCCTGAAACAGTAACTTGTTATTCGAGGGGGTGTTTCTTTCACAGGCTCACTAACTTGAGGGAGTTCACCTGATTTATAGGAAAGATAGGGGTGTGGTGCTTTGAAACTGCATTGCTTTTGCTTGCCCATAAAGAACAAAAATATTTCAGTGGGAAGTGTGACAGAATCATTTATTTTTTTGCCTATTTTCTTTCACAAACATCTACTTTTCAATAGGCAGATGATGAAATAAGATGCCATTTGCTCCTCCACTGTGCTGTGCCTTGATACAGGAGAAGGACTATACATGGGGGTTCATTATTCCATGAAGCTCCAATGACTTCCAGCACTATATATAAATCTGCCATGAAAGACCAACTTTTGTTTACCTGTCACAAGGATTTACTCATCTACCTTTGGGCAGGAATTTTTGCAGGTCCCCAGCACATCAAAATACATCATCAGTAAAACATGGCCCAATTTAGCCCTATACCCAAGCCAGAGCTCTTCTGGGAACAGACAAAGCAGGTAGATGCCCAGAGCAGCAGCCTGCTGAAGGGAGGTAAAACGCCTGTGACTGCTGCTGGCTTTGTGATTGACAGAGTACAGAAGAGCCAGAATGGCTACTGCTCTTCCTTCAGGGTCACTGTGGCGTAGTGTGGCTGGTGACTACCACTGTCGGGTGATACAATGGAGTGGTGGTCACCACCCTATCCTCCCAGCTTCCTGGCTGCAGAAGTAGAAATCCCAGCCTCTCTGAACTCCGCCCTGCCCTACTTCCATTCTTATTGCTTTCCTCTTCAGATAGAGTTTGTGCCCCGGCCAGCCTCCAGCCCCTGAGCTGTGGGGTGGGAACGCTCACTTCTGGGAAGTCTCTGTAAGTTCTGGCCACAACTTTAGAAAAAAACATTTAGAGATGGTCTATTAATGGCATTTAGCAACCCTCATATTATACTCAACAGGGGACTTGGTACAGAGGCAATGAGACCATCCCAGACACAGACATCTCCATGGGGGGTTAGGCAACATGGTGTCTCAAAAGCTGACCACAGGTTTTGCTTGTCTGGTCTTTACCTCTTCAGCCAGGTGATGCCAGCTGTGCAGGTAGTTAACTGATGGTACATGGAAATAGGGTGCACCACAAAATCAATGCTGTGGTCTTCAACACACCAAAATTTCCCCAGAGCAGAAGGGAGCTCAGCTCCAATGGCAACAGTCTGGCAAGGATGCGGGCTGGTACCAAAAGGGTTAAACTACTGGGTCAGAAGCAAAGTAAATTTGGAAGAGAATGTAAGAACGATTGCTAAACAGGATAATTACAAAAGCTTTTTCTTCTCTCTAGAAGAGCAGCAGTGAAATCAAGGATTCAGTGGCATATTCATTGTGTACACTCCACGCTGATCCACGTGAGACAGATCCACAGACAGGTTGGGAAGCATCAGGCAGTAGGATACTCAGTGGAAACAAGAGACAGCTTCAGCGGGAGAAGATTGGTCCTTAGGTAATTTCAGGGTGATATGACAGGTCAAAGCACCAATGAAGAGATAAACATGATTTCACACTAAAAGATATTTAGAAGCTCTTGTCAGGCATCTAATCTGACAAAATTGTGAAGCAGAGAGAGCACAGCCATTGTTTTACCCTCCATGACAACACAGTTTTATCCTGATTCGGCCAAACCTAGGATAAGTATCATTGAAAGAAAATTAAAACTCTGCTGAAACAGAAAAAAAGCAAGTGGTACTCTGTCCAGTCAAAGATACAAAATTACCTGTATTCAAGCCAAATATATCAGGTTAGGCACTTTTCTACTGTTGTTGTTGTTGTTGTTGTGTTGTTTTGTTTTTGTTTTGGTTTGGTTTGGTTTTTTGTGTGTGCGTTTTTTTTGGGGGTTTTTTGTTTGTTTTTCTAATTTTATGTGTGTACAAGTAATACAAGAACAAGTGTTGCCTCATTTTACTGCAACATCTCAAAATTACAATTTCTACACATTTACTTTACCTAAATATCTGCTCGTTTAGCAGGAAAGATCTGAGATCCTTTTTCTCCCTCTTGTTGGAAAGGAGACATGAAATGAGATGGCATTTCAGTAACTTCTCTTGTTTTGTTTCATAAGTGAAAATTCATTCATATGTCAATGGTAATACTTAATTTCCTACATATCATAGACAATGTATATACCATATTCCAGACATGATTCAACTTCTGAGCAGTAGATGGGGAGCTCTGACGTCAGATGGTGTTTTTGACTCACTACTTGAAGGAAAAAAAGGATATGGAAGGACCTCAAGCAAATACTCCTGCTTCAGCTGGAGGTATGAGACCAGAAGACCTGAGAAAAACAGAAAACATCTCAGCTTTATTTCTGGGCAATAGGTGAAGTCAAATAAGAGGACAGAATTTTGACCTTTCTTGCCTGGGAGAGGTTGAGTTGACTTGGCTGGCAGAGAGTTATCATTCAGCAGGAAAGAAATAAACTTGAGTAGCCTGCAGAAAGATTATTTGAGAATAACTGTCTCTAAGAGCCCGAGAAGCAAGGTCAGGCTCCCTTCAGGAATACACCATTGTGAATCTGGAACAGTTCTAGTTGAAGCAAACTGAGTTATGCACTGACGTAAATGAGATCAGATATAACTTGCTGTCAACACAGTCAGATTTTAAGTTGATCAAAGAACAAAATCTTCCCTTGTGTATATTCAGAATTAATCTGATGACTGTAGACAGATTTGGATGAAAATATTTCTTCCAAAGAACACAGTAGGTCCAAGGGACTTCTCAGTGTGAGAAGGAAGAAGTCAGCTTTTTATAAAGGGAACACTAAACCAGAAACTATATGGGCTTTTTAAAATCATAGAACACCCTTTTTTGCACCCGTTTGAGTTGTGTGTCACCTCTAGTGATTACATTTTCATCCACTGCTGATCTATTGAATGCCACATGGTTACAGCATAGATTGTTTTAAAAGAGCTAGAACGCTGGACAGGATGGAGGAGAATTTTATGCCAACTCCGGCTAGGATGGGAGCTGTTAAAACCCATCCTTTTATTTTCCCTTCATCTTGTTCAAATACATCAACTCCATTTATTTCAGATTAAAGGCTGCAATATTGTCATTAAACATTGGCATTAATATTGGAAATCCAATCTGCTGCCATGGCAGGCAGTGCCAACACAAGCTAATTATTAAATGCCTCTAAGGTGCTTTAGTTCCATCTTTTCCTTTTGAACACCAGAAAGCTGCTTTCAGATCCTGCCATTCCAGAGGTCTTGTTCAAAATCAGGTGAAAACACAGTACAGAGGCCTCCTGCTCACCTGAAGAGTACTGAAATGCTGTACAATGTTCATGGGTGCTTCCCCACACTGGTTTGCCATTGTTCCCCTGAGGGGACTTGTCCATGGGGGCGAGAAGTTTACCTGGTTTGAGAACCTTCAAATCCATCAGCTGGATTTGCAGGTTTTCAAATCCAGCTGATGCTGTGTGCCAGGCAGGAATATGGGTGATTATCAAAGCTCCCAGCTGTCTGGACAGCTAACACTGCTGGTGATGATTGTTTCAATTTGGCCCAGTTCTCCTATTGGAAGACACAAGTCTATAGTTAGGAAACACAACTGTTGGAGGCAAGATTGAGATGAAGCAGTTCTATTGTAGACCCTACACATTGTGTCTGGTGTCCAAATAACTTTCCCAAAGGCCAGTTGAAGAACATCTCACTCTCCCTATCCTAACCATCTCATAAATGGTGCCTCAATACTACAAAATCTCTATAACCTTGTGCTTTTTATCCAGATTTCAGCCCACCACACAACTTTGATTTATATATTAGTTCTTCTGAGAAACATCATGCCAATAAGCCAGGAATAAAAGATTAGTTAAAGAATTTATTTTTTGTACATGCATCTATTCTCAAGACAGGAGTGAATACATGTACAGTTTTCCAGTACGACACAGTCTTTGAGCCTGTCCCATACATTAGGTTTGTTCTCATTTGTTTGTGAATTAGGGATCTAGGGGTACCTTAAATTATGCTGTCTCTTCATTTTGCAGCTTTTTTTTTTTTCTGTAACAGAAGCCTTTGCTTAGATGTGCACATTTATTTTATATCAGACAGTTTCTAGAATAAAGTCTAGGAACAGCTGTAAGAACATAAAGCAGAAATCAGAACCCTCCTTTTCAGCCAAGTGCCCAAACTACAGGGTGATTCTTGCACCCCTTCTCTCTTAACCTGGCTTGGTGATTCATTAATATTTCTTGTCACAGTTACTCAGTCACAATGAGCTGTTCAGTGAATGCTGGCAGTAAGCTAAGTTAGAAACCTGGTAAAATAAATCCGACTGGTGCTAGGATGTAAAGTTGTGGATTTGAATCTGCTCAAACAAAAATTGAACCTAGGTCTGCCATTTCCTGAAAAGTGCTCTAGCTCCTACCTAAACTACACGAAAGTTCAGTAAAAATATCCAAAACCACTTCTCTCTAAAAATGTGAAACCCACCTTTGAAACTTTGAAAGATGAGACCTGCATTTGGGACATTATAGAAGGTGTTCAGGGCTATTTTCAGGACACCATTTTTAAATGCTAATTTTAGTGGCTTCTCAAAATAACTGTGACAAGAGCAACGAGCAGCTTGGAAAGCTTGTTGTCAGGCTATGATGCCCCTTTCAGTCAATTTGGAAAGAAGTTATAATGCCTAAATTGAGTGTCTGTAAAAAATGACCTACTTAGCAGGTTGTGTAGAGATTACCTACTGAACATGTCGTGGCATTCCCTGGCGTCATGCTTCTCCTTGCACCTCTTGTACCCTGGTTTCCTGTGCATGGAAAGCAGGTTTGGGGAGACAGCACATCCCCAGTTCTTGCTCCAAAATTGTATTTGGATGTGCTTAGGGTAAATAAAACCGGGGAGCTAGGAAATTCTCCCTCTATTCCAGAAATGTCTATTTATATTCATAGCTTATATAGCAAGGGAAGCTGGTCTGCGGAACTCATCAGAATCAATTACAGGCACAGGTATGCAGTTAGGTCACTGCAGGTGTTAGTTTTGATATAGTCCCCAGGTCCTAGGCTGGGGGGCAGTATACAACCCTTGTGGAAAACATAGATTTCTACAGGAGATAATGTATTTGCATTTTTCTATTCATTATCCTTTGCCTTCTTTGCTGCCTGAAATGCTGCGATACCAAAATCATGCATATATGATTGATTTGGGTTATCAGGGAGTGTGTTGGGAAGGAGACTGAGTGCCTGTCACGGCAGGTTGAGTAGATCTAATAGTAATTGGGATGTTTTTTGCAACAGAAACTGAAAGAACCTTGTGGCTGCTGTGGGCTGTGCCTAAAAGGCATGATTAAATGTTTGCTATGACATGTGAGTGTGATGGTAATTGTTCACAGCTGCATGTATGAAGAAGACCAGTCTTGGGCAGGCTTCACTTCTTGCTCCTTCCTTTCTGTGACATGGGTTTTTTTCCACTTCTGTCAAGTTTTTCTGCTTTTGAGAACAAGAAAGGGGACCCAGTGCACTTCTCAGCTGCTCTCAGGAGCAGGTGATGAAAGCTCTGTGCCTTAGGGAGGGGCACTAAGCTCCACTGAGCAGCTCCTCAACTGCAGGAGATGGGACAGGATTTCAGTGACTGTATCCTGTCCTGGGACAGCAGAAAAATGGAAAAACACAGATATGGCTATTCTGAAACTCAGGAAAACAATGCCCTTGTGTCTTAACAGACACCTAGTGTCTTCAAGTGACCTCATGGATGTGCACCATCCTTCATTTGGAAAGATGACATGAAGCATAAAGGCTGGAGCTGAGCTTTCTCCAGCTACTCAGGCTTCGGCCTCTCTGAGAAGATCATGTAGTATATATCCAACTTATATAACTCTTATCAGCATTAGTACCTGATCTGGACCTTCTTTTTAGGACTGACCTGGCAGGCACACCTGGAGAGCACCACGTGGTGCCCACCCCATAATGATTACCAGCATTCTCTACTCATTTTCCAAGAAATGAACAATTCCATATCCCATTAGAAAACTAACCAACAGTCTGTTCCCTTCAGCCTCCCCAGCCCCTGTCTCACATCTCTACCCATCTTCATGTAGCTTATCTCACTTGCTTTCTGTGGTCTGCGCTTCTAGGTGAGGAGAAGGATCCCCACACTAAGGTCATCATGAGATGTTTTTGAAAACTTTTTCAATGCACAAAAATTAGACAATGGCACCTGACACTGCAAGAATTCAAAAGCTCTCAGGAATGCTGATTAAAAGGGACATCTGGAAGCCATCATCCAAAGCCCTGTTTACAGTCGGATTGCTGCTTATGCTAGATCAAGTCAGCTGTGGTAGTTGATCTGCTTCTCCCTTTCTCTATAGTCTGTGTTAAGCTTTTTTTCTTCTCTATATTCTCAGGTTTTTTAATACAACCACCACCATGGCCACTCTGTATTCTCCAGGCTTCTGCTGCTTCTGTGCTCCTTCTGAAGTTTCTTTTCATGTTATCCAGCCTCTATCAGCTTTTTTTCCCCATTACAGTCAGGACAGCATTTGAACTGATGCACATCTTTGTTCCTTGAAAAACAAAGCATGGTGTTTCCTGCCCTCTTATAGACCACAGGAAACTGTAAGCATGTGCCCTGAGTGTATTCTCTGAAACTTCAGTGAAAGCTTTTTTGGACAGACATACGTGACTTAATGGAAAGGTTTCTCCTCTGGTTCTGCCTTCTTTAATGATCAGGGTTAAGCAAATAAAAACTAGACATTTGTAACTTACCCAAAACCTCTGAGGTTTAAATACAAAGATTCCTCCCCAGTATGTCTTAAACAGTTTATAGAGAACATAAAGACATGAATAACGTAATAACCACTACTCAGATTGATTCTGCTTCAGGGAAATCACTGGGAATATAAACAGCAGAGGACACACCTATATCATCTCTGGAACTAAATTTAGACAGAGCTGTATCTGCCTAATTTTCAACCCATTTCCTCCTCTCACAGTGGAACAAAGAACCTCCTGGAGCAGATGGATCCTGCTCAGTGTCTTCTGTTTAACTTCCCTCCTGTGATACCCAGCTTTTACAATTGCTAGCCTTCTGGATGAATACCCTATAGACAGACCTGTCCAAACTGGCTCCCTTTGCAGCAAAGAGTTTTGCTGTGTTACACTGCAGTCCATGACACCCAGTCAGTTGTTCAGTTTTACATTGGAAAGATCCCAAGAATGACCAGTCCCTCTGAACCATCTCAAACCAGCCTGGCTTTTTAACATGGCTTTGAAAGGCACATGAGAGAATCCCTATTAGATGAAATAGTACGCGAAACAGAGGAAGATTTCAGGTGCAACATCCTTATGGTGCAGCCTGTGAGTTCTTTTGTGATGATTTTTCTCATAAAGTATTGCAGTATCCAGCATATCTCACCAAAATGCTTGGTTCCACCATCAGCATACTGATAGGAGAAGTAAAATAAACTTCGGGTTGATGAGTAGTCTACTGGCTTTTGAACACGAAAATCACTCCGCTTAAATAACTTAACAAAGTTTGCAATTTGTGTTGAAATACTGCTGCTGATAATGTAGCTTATTAACTCCATTAATAAGTAATGGATTATGCAGCTGAGCTGAGCTGACCTGATGGCTGCTTGTACCTGAAAGAAGGAATCCAGCTCAGTCATCTCTCCTCTTCTTTCTTCCTTTTTGCCCTCACCAAGACTATTTAACCTGCTCCCTTCCTCATATTAGCCCTAGAGCTCCTGACTGCATGCTGAGCAAGTTCAGTGCACTGATCTAGTAAAAAACTAATTTGAATGGAGAAAAACCCCCATCAACAAAACCCAAACAGTTTTCTGACTCTTTTCACGTTAAAAGAACTTACTACAGGGTCAGAAGACAGTGACAGCCACTGGAACAGAAAAAAAGGATAGAGTATGTGTGGAAGGACACATATAGGGAGAGATGTGAGGGGAAGGGAAAAAGTGGAGCCAGACAATCCTTTTAGCTCACAGTGAGATTTTAGGTTGGTTCATGTGCTTCGTTAAGTCATGTTGCTGGTGGACAGCTCAGTTACATCTTTTAATCCTGCAGTAGGCAATGTTACTAAACACAGATGACAAATTGCTCAATCCTCATTAGAATTTAAAACAAAATTTGTTAAAACTGAGCTATAGTGAACCTATAATAAATATGCATTCTCTTTCAGTTTTTCCACTGTTACTGCTGTGTGGCTTTATCCTCAAAACTTCTCCATAGCTCTACTAGGAAAAAGACATTACTCTGGAGATCCCTGGGAAGACCCAGTACAGTTATTAAAGGAGACTCTGTATCCTACCAGCCTGTTGCTTGCTAGTCCCATTATCAAAGCAGCTCACAACTCTGCCAATGAAGGCAGAACTGAAGATCCAGACAAGTGGAAGATTGTTTTAATTTTTTTATTTTAATCTGCAAATTAAATCTAGAAACATTTTTCACCAACCTTCATCAAGAAATACTAACCTGCTTGGGATCCTCTTCTGGTAATTATTCTTCCTGCTACCGTAACAGATAGCGTTAGACTGTTGGCTGCATACACAGGACATAAGCTGTGGGCTAGTGCCATGTGCCACAGTGATATTAGCTAACCAAACTGACTTTGAACTAGGACAACCTAATATAATCTGGCAGTAAAAAGCTATACTCCTTCCAATACTCTGGTGATTTTATTTAAATATACATAGCGTTGCTGTTGTCTTATTCTGAATAACAAGTACTGCTATCTCATTTTGATAAATAAGTGCTCATTTTGATAAATAAGAATGACAAGAAACACTTTTCTCTCTTGGGACTGGAAGCATTTTCACTGCATTTTTTTCCCAGCATTCTGGCTGTAGAAAGCTAGTAATAACTGTTGGCAAAGATTTCTGAGAAAAAACTATGTACAAAATTCTCATCTAACACAGGCCATGTAAAAAAAAAAAAAAAAAAAGAAATGAAAATAATGTTGAAGATGATTACTTAGTCAGACAGAAAGTCCAGAAATTCTTCAGTGCCCTCCATGCCTTTTGAAGGACTTGAAACATCATTAAATCATACTCTGTAAAATTATGCATATGCAAATTATTTCTTCTCATCCTCTTGTCTTATTTCAAAATATGCATCTGCATAAATACTTTCAGGTAAAAGGAAGTGGCAAAAGCAACAACATTTTTAATTTTTGTTTGATTTAAGTTTTATTTTGTCTACTGCACAGTAGCCTGAGTCTGGATATAAACAACTATATGCTACTTGCCACACACAGCTGTGTTTATGTTAGCAGGCAACCTGCTCTCTGTTCTCTTACTGAGTTTCTTGAACACAACATATATATGAATTTGGCTCCCAGGGTAACAGCCATGAATCTCAAAAGCTGAAAGCTACAAGTGAGATGCAAACAGAATGGCCACCTCATAGGACAGAGAGGGCTAATCCTCTTTCATTGAGTTTAGATTTTCTTTCAGAGTGTGTACTAGTAAATGGCTTTAGAAGCCAAAATACTCACTGAGGTGACTGCCCATATAAGAAAATACGGAAAGTACGTGAATTTTCCAAACATATGATACTTTACTAAGATATTTTTCCAAGTCAGGGTACAGAAACAGTATTGCCGTGGATGAACTACTATGGTGAAGCAACATGCCTCAGGTTTAAGTATTTTCAGCAAACTCATCTTAAAGAATCCTGAGACTAACAAATGGGAATATTTTCACCAAATTTTAACTTTGAACTGCAAACATTAACCGAGACAGAGAAAACTGTTTATAGGTATATCCTAAAGTAGCAAATGCATGTGCATGTCACAGTGTTTACTTAAATTAAAGCTGTGTTATATAGATGAGGTAAAAATGTAGGTTGGATACCCATGAAAAAAAATCTGAATCAACAGTCATGGCTGTGGCTGACAACATGTTCAGGAATTACTTGTACAGAATGTCCCAGGAGAGAGCTGTGATTATCAGACAACGGAGAAGCCCTTCATTTTATATGAGCAAAACATATCTCTGTCTTGTAAACAGAGATAAGAAGCCGAATAGCCCCCTTGTAATCCAGGAGGAAACAGTCAGCGACCTGCTGAGCCACTTGGATCCTCTTAAGTCTATGGGACCAGATGGGATCCACCCTAGGGTGATGAGGGAGCTGGCAGAAGAGCTCAACAAGCCACTCTCCATCATTTACCAACAGTCTTGGCTCACTGGGGAGGTATCAGATGATTAGAAGTTGGCAAATCCACAAAAAGGGCTGGAAGGAGGACCTGGGAAACTACAGGCCTGTCAGCCTGACCTCAGTGCCTGGCAAGGTTATGGAGCAGATCATCCTAAGTACAATCACACAGCACCTACAGGATGGACAAGGGATCAGACCCAGCCAGTACGGCTTTAGGAAGGGCAGGTCCTGTCTGACCAACCTGATCTCCTTTTATGACCAGATGACCTGCCTGGTGGATGAGAGGAAGGCTGTGGATGTGTCTATCTGGACTTCAGAAAAGCCTTCGACACCGTCTCCCACAACATTC
>VXAY01001662.1:215808-262753 GCA_013399855.1 Oxyruncus cristatus
GCTGGGCACAGAGTGGCTGGAGAGCAGCCAGGCAGAAAGGGATCTGGGGGGTACTGATCGACAGGAAGCTGAACATGAGCCAGCAGTGTGCCCAGGTGGCCAAGAAGGCCAATGGCATCCTGGCCTGGATCAGGAACAGTGTGGCCAGCAGGAACAGGGAGGTGATTCTGCCCCTGTACTCAGTGCTGGTGAGGCCACACCTGGAGTGCTGTGTCCAGTTCTGGGCCCCTCAGTTCAGGAAGGATATTGAGGTGCTGGAGCAGGTCCAGAGACGAACAATGAGGCTGGTGAAGGGACTTGAGCACAAGTCCTATGAGGAGAGGCTGAAGGAGCTGGGGTTGTTTAACCTGGAGCAGAGGAGGCTCAGGGGAGACCTCATCGCTCTCTACAACTCCCTGAAAGGAGGTTGTAGCCAGGTGGGTGTTGGTCAGTGAGACAAGAGGGCATGGCCTTAAGCTGTGCCAGGGGAGGTTCAGGTTAGATATTAGAAAGAAATTCTTTACGGAGAGGGTAATCAGCCATTGGAATGGACTGCCCAGGGAAGTGGTGGATTCTCCATCCCTGGAGGTCTTTAAGATGAGACTGGATGTGGCACTTAGTGCCATGGTCTGGTAACCATGGCGGTGTTGGATCAAGGGTTGGACTTGATGATCTCAGAGGTCCTTTCCAACCCAGCTATGATTCTATGATTGTATGACTGTATGATTCTATGATTAGCATGGAATTTTTTTTGAGCAAAAGAAACAGAATTGTTTTCTACACAAGCAATGAGAAAAAATTTTCTGTTTCCCAATTTCCTCCTTAGTGAATGGCCCTGAATGGCTCCCTAAATAGGGGTTTTGACCCAGGTACCTAGAAGAGATATCTGAGAAGGTAGGATGAGTCTCCTTCTTAAGGATCTTTCTCTCTCCATTAACTACAGGGGACGTTTCAGCAACCAGCTTAGTCTAAGTGTCTTAGTAATGCCAGTCAAAGTCTCTGGGGTTTTTAAGAATCAGTAATAACTAAATCCTTGCATTTTCATTTTACTAAGAAATATGCTTGATGTGGTCTATAAATATTTCTCATTGCCATGGCTCTCCAAACCTTTGTTTAGTATTTGTCATATCCTAGTTTCAGAGAGTTCCTTCTAAAATATATACAACAATATGCTTGGAAATTGATTGTTTTTGTTTTCTTTCCAGTTTTAGGCAAATTTCAAACAACACCACCCCACCACCAAACAAAACAGAACCAAAAAAAAAAAGAATGAAGGAGACATGGATTTTGCTGATGGGTGTCATTTAAGTTTTCCAAGGCTAGACACAACTAAAATAAAACTCAAAATTAACACCCTTTTTTTTTTGGGGCATGCTTTCCTACACATAATATATTTTTTCCTTTGGAAAAGTGAGACCCTAAGAATGAAAACTTGGAATGTATATTTGGCCAAGAACCCAGTGCTTCAGGGTATGTGTAACTACTGTGCCTCAGTTATGCTGCAGAACAGATGTCCCAAGTCCTTATAGTTTTCCATTTCCAGGCTATCCAGGTATACTTTACATTTGCTGAAATGTGCCAGCAGCCAGACAATCCTTCACAAGTTGCTTGAGCCCCTTTCCTCCCCCAAATGAGACACCATGAGAAATATGACCTAGTGCAAAGGAAAAAAGAATTGAGTGCACATGGCCACTGAACCACAGGTCACATAAATCATCACTGTAACATTTAACAACAGTTTTTTTCTCTTGGTTGAAATATTTGAGACATTATTTTCTCTGAAAGTTCAAGAATTTTCATGCACCACAGACAACTGTGTTCCCACCACTGGTCACTTTCATCCTGTTCCCCAAAACTGCAGTTTTATTCCAACTGACTTGATTTTTAGGTGTCAACTTTGCTATTTTACTAATGCTACAGATGACTTCTCAGGAACCTGCCTCCTGGAACCACAGGAATACCTCAGTATTTTAGCTCTGAAGTATGAAAAATGAAGTTTCTGAATCACATTTTATTGGACAAAAGTATGATCTAATTGTGCCCTAACAGCCCAAAAGACAGAAGATAAAGAAGAATTTCATAAAACTCTGGAAACTGATGGAAGGACGCTGGCTCATTATGTATTTCTGCAGTTTCTTCAGTGGGATTTCTTATCAGGGACAAAATTTCAGTATTAGTCTAAGGTAGCTTAGAATTAATTTTATCAGTGGAAAATAAGAAGTTACCTACACGAGTAATGACCCATTGCTGGAGCTATTGCACAAAGAAGTCAAATCCTGGGGTGGGTACTTTACTAATGATATTACATTCCCGTTTTGAAAAAGACAGTTCTCAGACTGTAATTAATCACATCTGTGAAAAGTGTTTTTCTGATTAGTAACTAAATTTAGACTATGGTTCTCGGATGCTCTGCAGCATGTCTGCTGCATAAAAATATTGCTTTAAATGATGGCTTTGTCTCATGACTGGTTGTGCTGTGATTATCAAGTAAGAATAAAACTCTTCTGGCAGGTGTTTTTGTTTCATGACAAAGAGTTGATAGCTTTGTGAATTGAAGTAGTTTTTTTATGGTCCCATAACTCATTCAAACCTGTACTGCAGGATGACTTTGTGATTGTGCACATACAGAAAAATGCAGATGAATTCTTGCAATGCCCTTGCTTCACCAATTCTGCAATTAAACCACCTGCTGTTGAGAAACAGGAACACACTGAAACTAATAAACCCACTCGCAAGGCTCTCAGTGCAGTGCTGCGCATTCAGCACCTCAGACAGTATCAGGGATCTGCAGGAACAAACACACGTTAAATATGACATTTCAAAGTAATACAATCCATTACAGAAGACAGTGCTGGCTTTGGAGAGAACTTGACAGGCATTGAAGTGATCAAAGGTGCTTTGATATACCTAATTTTGGCTTACACAGCTGAGTTCTTCTATGGCCAACAGAGATGATGAAAATAGTGGTCTCTTTTATGTCTTCCTGAGGGAGGGATCAACAAATAGCATACCTTATGCAGGTGACACAGTGATGCAACATTTTTTTTCTCTATTCCTAACTCAAATTAAATTAAAGAAAAACTAGTTGCAGGTTGGAAAATAAATTTAACTGAATGCCCTTTCCTTTGGTTCTAAGGACTGATATTTTCTAAGAATTGAGAGAATTAATATTAACTTGCTTTTTTTAATCCTTCAGCAGACTAATTGCCAGTATGCCTTTCAGTAGACTACACAGTGTTGCTCTTTGCTACCAGGAAAATATGTACTATTTTCAAAGCACAAGTGTGCTTAACTGGGCAGGGACTTTTACATCAATAAGAAATCATTTATGAATGTGTTATATTTGCAGTGTTTCTGTGAAGCATCGTAACAGAATTATATTGTCTCTGCCAAATATAAAGGCTAGAAATAAATCAAATCTCTTGTATGAATGCTTCTTACCAAGTATGTAATAGAATTATGAGTTAAATTGGACTGAGACACAGATGTTTAATAGTAACAATTGAAATTTAAAATCTCAATGAAAAAACAAGCCATTTTCTACTACACAGAGACTTAATGCCTAAAGTTCTACCAGTGTTTAATAGCTTAAATGTCTATATCAACTTCCATCACTCAGCACTAGATATTTGCAAATTAAACAACAGATTTGAAATCTTTTTACACACCATGGGAATGATCAGTTTATGGCAATGACATCAGCCCAGATTCCCTATGAGTGCTTTGGGAAATCTTTGAAATCATCTGAGATATTCCAAATGCTGGCCATATTTTTTTTCTCCATGATTTTAATGTGTTCTCCACAATGATAGAGGAGATAACTGATGATGCTATTAATAACTGTTACTGTTCAGATAAACAGTGCCATGGGTGTTCTAACTAGTCAGACCCCTGGATCTATCAGCAGGATCCTGAAGCCATCCCCGGGGCAGGGAGGGAGAGAGATAAAAAAAGGCAAGACTCAGGGAGCTACACAGAGGGACTTTTGGCTGCAGCCCACACAGTTCATATCCCAGGCTCTGCAAGCATACCCTCTGCCAAAATACTTCCCTGAGGAAAAAGGGGTTGTGAGAGAGTCCTGGAAGGGCAGAAAGCCAGAAATAAAAATTTTACAGCCATTTCTTGGCTCTATTTCTTTGTTGTAGCTCCTTAAGACAGACTGCTTTTAACATACTAATAGCTTGTTTACTGGGACCTGAGTTGATGAAGACATAGACCAGTGACTGTTAAGTGGCATAGTTCATCCTGTGAAAGAATATTTACTCAACCCACTGTTTTTCACAATGTTTTTCCTTTTTCCTGAAGAGCCAAAAAGAAAAAATATTTGACTCATGTAGATTTTGTCTCTTCCTGGTCTTTGTATCTTTTATCTGTAGAAAGACTGAGGGTGGAATACTCAATGCCTTTCAAGTATTTTTTTGGTCTTTTTTCTTCAGACATGACTTAATCCGGGAGTCAGTTTCCAGCTGAATACCTTCTGGAAAAGGTTTCGGAATCAGAACAGTCTTCTGAATGGCTGCACTGACATCTAACACAATGCTATTCCACACATTACTTCAGACCTTTAATATGCTCTTATTGTTTAACTCTTCTACTTTCTCTCTCAAACCTGTCTCTTGCCTGCAAGCTTGCTAGCACAATTTGGGTGAAAGGTTTCTTTCATTCAGCCCATATAGTACTCTGCCCTTGTTCCTCATTTCCAGAAAATCCTTACCTTCTCTTTTGTCATTGTCTCCTGTCTGAGTATCATCAGTGTTGCAGTTTCTCCCTGGGATATTGCTAGTTGTCAGCTCTTCAGGTCCTAGAAACCGCTGCTATTCATAGGCTGCACCTCAGTCACCCTCTCACCTTGAGCAATAACAAGCTTTAGAGGCTGTAGCTGTTTGGTCAGGAGAGAAACATGTGGGTTTCTGTAATGGAAGTCACTGTGACAGGCTCTTGGAGATCTCTGGCCAGAGGGCCAGGGACTGTGGACTGCTGAGGTTGCAGTTCAGTTCTTAATGGTGTAACTCGAAATGAATGTGAAACGCCGTGCATGGAAAAGTGTAAGCCATCACATCTATTACCTTGGGAAACACCTGTTTTACATTCAGAATGAAAGGTTAGTTATAAAAATGTATGGAAATATGGCTGAATACACTTAGGCCTCACACACATACACACACCTTTTCTTTTTAGATACACCCTTTTCCTTTCCTGCTACACTTGGAAAGGAAAGAAAACAAATTAGTCTCCTCTGCCTGCTTAAGACCCATTTGTGACAGGATAGTGTTGTTATCAATTGTTGCTCTTCAGTCAGTTGAGGACACTACAATGCACAGGGTGCCAATTGCAGCATCCCAGGAGATGGCTGCTTCTCAGTGGAAAAGGACAAGTAACAGCCTGACAGCCGGGACAGGTGGGGTGGGTTCACCTTGGCTGGACACCAGGCACCCAGTAAACTACTCTGTCACTCCACCTGCTCAACAGGACAGAGAGAGTAAAATACAGTGAAAAGGTCATGAGATGAGATTAAAACATGGAGATCATTTAATGATTACTGTCATGGGCAAAACAGACTCCGCTTGGGGAAATTATTTTAATTTATTGCCAATAAAATAAAGCAGGATACTACAAAAGAAGAACAAACCTAAAAACACTTTCCCGCCTATCCCTCCCTTCTTCCTAGGCTTCCAGATCTTCTTTCTTCTCCTCACGAGCAGTGCAGGGATATGGAGGAATGGGGATTGTGTTCAGTTCATAACACTTTGTATCTGATGCTCCTTCCTTCTCATGGTCTTGCCCCACTCCAACATGAAGTCTCAACCACAGAAGACAGTCTTTCATGTACTTCTCCCACATGGTTCTTTCCCATGTTGTACAGTCCTTCATGAACTGCTCCCATGCAGGTCCTTTACAAGGGGTGCATCTTTTAGGAACAAGAAAATCTTCGGTCAGGTGCCTGGAGCACCTCCTCCCTCTCCTTCACTGAGTGTTGTCACTTTGGTGTCTGTGCATAGCTATTCCTCTCACATTTTCTCACTCTTCCTTAATTTTATGAAATACGTTATCAGATACGAGGTACTACCAACATCACTTATGAGCTCAGTCTTGGCTATTGGTGTGTCCATCTTGGAGCCAGCTCTGTCCAACATGGTGGAAGCTTCTGGCATCTTCTCACGGAAGTCAGCCGTGCAGCACCTCCCCATACACACACTATCAAACGTTTGCCATGTAAACCCAATAAAACTGGATATCTGTATTGGGATACTTTCTCACAATACTAATGTGAAGGAATTACTTTGTATTGGTCCTTATACATTACAAGAGGTGGCTGTTCAAAAATGGACACAAAGGCAGCTGAGAAAGAATTGTGACCACCAGCTTTGTAGTCTCTGTCAAGACAGGAGGTGGCATTGTTCCATCTTTAGGGAAACAAAATAGCAGGTACCCAAAATATCCACCGAGACCTCAACTAGGGAGCAACAGATCCTAGCGTCTTAAGTGCAGACTTCAGGGATGAATGTTAATTCATCAAATCATCTACTGAAAAAGTGAAACTGCATGGAACTGTTTTGCACCAGGAGTTGCTGATCTATTATGACCACAGTAAGAAGGCACACAGTCTGTAAAATAATGATTAAATACTGTTTGTTAGAGGTAGCAGTATAAAGACATAATCGCCAGTACTGAGTAGGAGCTGCCTGCAGGTTCTTTTGTTTTAATCACCGGGATGAATCTACCCTGCCCAGTTCACTGCTGTCTGGATCACTGACTCCTCCACATACAATGGTCTTCCAGTCAGCATCACTACATTCCCACCCTTGATCCATATGCGGTTGAACTTTCTTATAGATATTGATAGTTATTGATTATATTAGTGAGTGTTTAAAAGTGATGTGCATGCAGCTAAACCCAAATGACCAAACCATGGCTAAGGTATGAAGGAAATATTAAGTCAGAACCCTTTCCTCCCAACATTCCACCCCCTCATTCAAGAGACAACTCCTGCTGGGGCCAGAAGTATAGAACAGGGTAACTTGAAGAGGCATTTAACTGAGAATATAAGAAAAAAGAATAAACATATAATGCTTTAAGGTAAATGCTCCAGTCCTCCTCTCAAGGCTTTAAACCACTCAGCTATCAATGCCCCACTGATAGGGTGCCTTAGTTGATGTATCAGGTCCTGTCAATGCCAAACGTTCCCCTCAATGCAACTGATTCAGCTGTCATGTTGAAGCAGCACATGCCGTCAAACTCGGAACAGCGCACAAGGTGTTGATACAGGAGGTAGCACATCAACAAGTGGACTGGAAAAATTCCCAACTGCAGTTGGGAAATTCCCAGCTGCAGTAGCTGCAGTTACTTCTACATTCCAGGAAACAAGTGATTTTATGTGTAATTTAAACCTCTAGTGAAGGCATACCACAGGTGCTCTGTATCTGCTACATGGAGAAGAAAAAGGAAACAGGTACCACACACAAGCATTTATGTAGTAATTCTGCAAAGATGCATCCAGAATGTTTTCATGCTGTGCAAGTCTACAAAGCATGCTGAGCCAGCCTGTTATAAGGAAGAAAAATAGGAGTGTCATCTCCTTCCAGTAATACATATGGTGTTTCCCCAGCTCCTTCAGCTAAAGTTATTCCAGGCCTGGCACCTTGAGATGGAGTGATTGCCAATACAGATTGAAGAGGTATGGTTTGCGCTTTTTCAGGCTGAACTTCAGTTTGATGGGGGTTTGTGACACCAAAAACAGAATTCCAATGCTGTCCCCCCCCTAGAAAAGCCCTGGGCATTTGTTGAAGACATCTGAGATATAAGAACTTGAGAATTAACAAAGGATTTAGCAAAGAGTAACCCAGACACTGTATCCACAGCAGTGAATATATATTGCCATCCCCTTGAAGGGGGCAGCTTGCCAGGCAGTCAAAACCTACTGACCCCGCTTCATTTTCCCACAGGGTCTATATAATGCCCTTAAACGCAGCTATATATAATTGGGCATACTTAATCAAAACATTCTTGCAGGCATCAAAGGCTTCTTGTTGTTGCTTAGCCTATTGCCAAACAGCTTTCTTCCTAGTCAGTTCCTGCAGAGAGTGCAGAGAGTGCAGTAGTACTGCTAGGTATGGAACAAAGGTTCTCCAGTACCCTGAAAGTCCCAGGAAAGTGTGCAGTTTCTTCACTGTGGTCAGTATGTCCTTGAGCTGCCCATTCCAAACTACCCCCAGAAAATGTATAATAGTACTAGAGCCCTCTGTCTTCTTTAGATTAATCATCCAGCCTCGGTCCTGTAAGGGGGCCTGTAGAGATTCAGCAGCTGCCTCAGTTTTTCATTGTGACTCCAACATAATCAGTAGATCATCAGTATAGTGGTACACAGTGCTAGCACCTGACCACAACTAGTGGGCACAACATCAGCAGCAACCATTTGGTGAAAAATGTAGACACTGCTTTTTAATCTCTGAGGCAATGCCTGAAAGGTATGATGCTTCTGTTGCCAGATAAAGGCAAATTGGTCCTGACGTTCTGAAGCAATGGCTATTGAAAAGAAAGCGTTAGAAAGATTAAATACCACCTTCCAGGGATGTAAATTTTTTCTGCGTCTCCCCATGAAGGTAACCACATCTGGTATTGTAACTGCAAGTCAGAGGATGACTGTATCCAAGTCTCCATAATTAACAGTCACTCTCCATGTACTATTTGAGCTGCAAACAGGCTGAATAGGGTTGGTAAAAGCAGTCATGGTGTCTTTAACAGTTTCCATTCCTTGGAATGCCTGAGTCATCTGAGGACTGTCCTCTCCCCACCCTCGAATGGGATATCACTTTACATTTACCACCCTGGCAAGTGCTGGCAGTGCAACAAGGTCCTATTTTCTCCTTCGTCTTAGAAAGCTGTATTGTGCCCAGCAGCAGTGTGCTTCAACATATCAGATGGTAAGGCCTTTGCCTTGATTACCTCATCTGTATTTGTTATGGCATATCCTGTCATTCGTTTACCAACCTGCACAAAACTGCTTCCATCAGTGTACAGCTGTAGCAATTGACCTTCAGGATGTACAGTGGAAGAAGTTCTAGCAAAGGTGGACTTCTGAAACTGGCTAGCAAATCTGTGTTAAAAAAACTGTAATACTGTAAAACTCCCTTTCCCTGAAAAACTCAGTTTCCCAAAATCCCCTGTACAATTCCCACTGGCTGTGAAATCTGGCCCCCTATGGGCGGTGGCTAAGGTGTTCTCAGCCCCCCTGATTGGACATATGCTAATGTCCCAAAGTCTTACCTACCCGAACCGGGAAAAATAAACCCTCTTTCCTGCTCGTCTCTTGCGGTGGTCTCTGTGCTCTGTCTCGGGGCTCGGGCGACCACGTGGCAAGGGATCCAGGGGGGAGCAATCCCTCCTCCAGCAAAAGGACTACAATCCATTTCTGGGGGACTCTCAGCACCCGCATACAGCGATTCTCCAGAGGCATGTCAATCAGGTCTGGTCTGCTGGAGTGGGTCTCCTCGATAGTCTGCAAACATTCATGTTCTGGCACATTGTCAGTTAATGTGGAGGACAAAAACATTGCAGGATTGACAATAGAAGTTGTTTTGAGAGTAATATGATCTTGTTCCAGTAACACAGATACGTGAGAATTCTACCAGGTGACAACCAGTGGCCTCCCTTTTGTCCAAGTACTGTCTGTACCATATGAGGTGCATATACAGTGATATTCTGTCTGACGGTAAATTTCTGAGCTTCCTGGATAAATATAATGGTGGCTGCTACAGCTTTCAAACACACAGGCCACCTTTGACTGACATTGTCCAAGTGCTTTGATAAATAGGCTACTGCCCTTCGTTGGCCTCCGGGAGACTGTGACAGGACCCCTAAAGGGATGTTTTGTCGTATGTGAACAATTATCAAAGGGCTTAGTCAAATCAGATAGTCCTAACACTGGGGCTGTCAGCAGGAAATGTTTCAGCATTTAAATGCAGTTCTGGTATCATCTGTCCATACTGTGAACCCCTTATGGGTTGATTTACCTGCTTCATAAAAAAGCTTCACTAACAATCCATAATCAGCCATCCACAAGCAACACCACCAGATCATTCCCAGAAAAGCTTGCATTTCTCGCACTGTGCAAGGCTCAGGCATTTGACAAACAGCTTCTTTCCATTTCGTACTAAGTTGCTGACGCCCACAGAAGATCTTAAATCCCAAGTAGGCTACTGTTCCTTTTGCAACTTGTGCCTTTTCCTTTGAAACTCTATACCCACTGAGTACCAAAAAGTTTAGCAAACTTACAGTGAGCTGAATAAAATCATCTCGATCCTTGGCAGCAATTAAAATATCATCAACATACTGCAGAACAACACCTCCAGAATTCTGTCTTCTCCAGTCCTCCAAATCTTTTGCCAACTGATTTCTGAGTATGGGAGGGCTATTTTTAAACTCTTGAGGCAGTACAGTCCTGCTAATTGTGTTCTTCTTCCTGTTTTGGGATTTTCCCACTCAGAAGCAAAAAATTCTTGGCTCTTTGTATTCAGGGGAATGCAGAAAAAGGCATCCTTAAGATCAAGTACTGTAAACCACCCTAAATCATCAGTTAATGTGGTTAAGAGAGTATAAGGATTGGCTACTACCAGATGTACATATTATAGGGACCACGGCATCCTCGACTTCTGCCGGAATTTAGCTGTACTCCTCCTGTATGAGAAAGGTAGTTGCCTCGATATACTTAATTTCAAGAATTATAACATTTACACACCCATTTTGGAATTAGATTTTAGCTTCTAGTTTCTCCAATAGTTCCCTGCCTATCAAAGGTTTGGGAGAATTTGGCAAATAAAGAATTTTATGAGTCACCCATGGTTTTCCTAACTTAAATGTCAAGGGTCAAAAAAAAGGCCTTGTTTCACATATTCCTGTTGCACCAGTTACCTTTACGGTATCCTGGCTCAGTTTCCCTTCCAAAGTGTTTAATATAGAGTATGTCACCCCAGTATCTACAAGGAATTCTGTTTCATCTGTGCCTAGCTCAGCCATGACCAGAGGTTCTTCTAGGGAAGATTCCTCTGGCCTCCTTCGGGCCTTGTCAATAGCCATCAAGGGATTCAGGGGATCTTGTAGTTTTTTTCAGAGACATTTTCTTTTCCAATGTCCCTCTTGCTTGCAATAAGCACACTGATTATTATGCAAATGGTCTGGAATAGCTCTGGCTCACCCTCTTCCCCGACCGGTTCCTCTTACTACTTTGTCAACCGGCCTCCTTTCTTCTAAAAGTGTCTTTATCTTTGCATCTCTGCTTTCTTTCTGCTGATCCCTATTTTATATGCTACCCATGCTATATCCAACAATACACCTGGATCCCCACCCTTGGGTCCTTTCTCTTTCTGCAACTCTCTCCTAATGTCATCCCAGGACTGATCAACAAACAGAGGAATTATGAGATTTTTCCCATCCTCTGTTTCAGGATCCAAAGTTGTATGATTGTGTGCAGCCTCCCTCAGTCTATTCAAAAAATCCATCGGGGACTCCTTCCTGTCCTGCTTCACCTCATGTAATTTTGACCAATTCATTGCTTTCAAGATCACGTACCTTATTCCAAACAGAATCCACTTCCGATATTGCATCAAGAACTTCACTTCTGTTTGTATCATCAGGATCCCAGCCAGGGTCAGTCAAGGGAAAGTACTGGTCCACTCTGCCCTGTAGGATTTGTGGTGTTATTTGTGCCTCAGTGTAGTTCCTTGTAGTTTTTTGAATCATCTCCCTCTCTGTGCTATCAAACAAGACATACATTATAGCATCTGAGAGGTCCTGATAATCAGGGTTTTGAGTCTTAATCGTCATTTCCACAGCCTTAGCAACACCATCAGGATTTTCCTGATAGCTCCCAGCTGTAGCTTTCCATTGTAGTAAGTTAATTATAGAAAACGATACTTTCACCATTACCGGACCAGTATTTCCCAGGGCTTGATGTAAGGGAGCTTGAAGAGCCTCCCCTCAGCGAGCTCGTATACGTCCCGCAATTGGACTAAATTCTTCAGCTTTCCCTCGCTGTTCCTCATCAATCGGGCTAGACCCTTCAGCTCCCCCTGCTGCAGCCTCCCCTCCCCACAACTTCTCTGCTCCCAGCACAGCCTCCACAGCTCCTGCAGCTCCCCGCCCTGCTGGTGTGGCTCCATTTAAACGGAAACCGTGTTTCCTAGGGCCAACTAACGTCTCCACATCCTAGGCCAAGTTCCTAATATGTTTTAAGCAAGTCTGACCAATGATATCCCACCCTGTCGATTGTCTCTTCCCCATGTTAAACACAAGGTATTACACACTCAGACTTGTTACAACAAAAACACAGTAATCCCAAGATAACCAAACAGCAATTATTTATTACAAGAGTTATAACAGAAATCAAACCAAAATCCAAGTGGGGACCCATAACCCAAAATCAAAAATCCTTGCACAGTTTTTCGCTGGTGACTGACAGGGAGGAAATTTCTGAAACTAAGAATTTCCAAAACCAAGAAAGAATGCTTTTTACCTTAAATCTGGGGATGTGCTTGAGAAGTCTTGTGGCTCATGGAGCAGAGACACCCCACCAAATAAAGCTCGGTGCCGGCCAGAGGTTCCATCGTCCTATGAGTCCTTTGAACTTCAGGAGCTTGTCCCACTTGGGTTGTCAATCTGATGCCCCAAAACCATGTTAAAGAAACTCTCTAAGACTCTTTTTGAGTTTCAGAGAGCAGAAGCATTCCTTTGTTCTTAGCGCGCTTGATACATGTGAGATGACAGTTAAGTTTTTTAGTTTTAAGTTTTAAGCTATATTCATTACTGTATACAGCTACACCAAGATGGCCGTCGCGTGGGCGGTCGTGTGGGCGGCCGTGCTCCTGCAGCTGGGTAGGGACCCGCTCCTGCTCCCGTGGCCCATCCCCATGCTGCATGCATGGGACATGCTGCCGTGATGGTCTGTGCAGCCGCCACCATGGAGAAGCTGCTGCCGGGAGATCGCGTGGACCAGTGTTGCTTCTACTTCAACGTCGGCGAGGTAGAGAGGGGCGAGCAGATGGCGGGTAGCCACCTGCCATGGAGGACGGTCACTGGGTCGTGGGGCTGGGCCAGGCCGGGTTGGGCCAGGTGGGAGCCGGGAGGGGTCCAGACGGGTCTGGGGGATCCCCAGATCGATGGGAGGGCAGGGTGGGCAGTCCCATTTGGGGAGGGGGGCCAGGTGGGCCTGTNCGGGGGGCGGCGTGTGTGGCCTGGGGGGGGGGGAGGGTAGGGTTAGGGTGGGTAGTGGGTTTTTCTGGGGGTTTGCAGGGGGTTAGGCTGAACTGGGGCTGTGGGACATTGCCCGAGCCCCAGGTGGGTGAGGGGACCCCTTATCTGTGTGCCTGCCCCTCCCAGGGCTATGTCGGGACCACTTCTGTTCCGGCATTGTTGTAGTGAGGGTGGAATGTGTTGGGCTTGGCTAGCCTGCGGCTTCTGTCCAGGAAAGGTTTGTTTTGGAATTGTAGCATCTTGGAAGGGTGTTTAGGACAAGGGAATGTCCCTGGGTTAGATTGTGGGGCGTTGGGAGAGAAAAGTAGGGAGAGACATAAAGACTGCTTGTCCAAATCATTTTAGTGGGGAAGAAACCTGTATGCCCTTATGATGTGGTGAGCTGTGCTGGCGGTGGTATATGCCTCTGGTAGGATCTCCCATGCCAGACAAGTCAAAAACAAAGGGTCAGATAAAATGTGTCCATGGGCAGGATAGGATCGCTAGCCTTCCGGCAGTCATCCTAGGAGAAAGACAACTCTAATTTCAAACCTGGGTAGATGGAGCTCGCTTAGCCCTGTAAGGCCATCCATCCAAGAGGATACTCTAATTAAACCTATGCCCTGAGGACTTCGCTGTCACTGTCCAAGCTTGCTAGGCCCTGGCAGATAAACCTTAGGAGTAAAGGGTGGGACCAGTTCTGTGCATGCTGAGCCTCACCTGAAAAATCCACTGCGCAGGCTGGAAGGATATATCCACACTTGTAAAGTCCTGTAGCGACAGGTGAGGGATGAAATGGCAGGTGATAAGGTGCACTGGAAGCCGCAGTCCCAACCCTGCATGCAGGCAGTTCAGGACATTGGTCACCTGAGACTGACCCCGGAGATGACAGTCTTATTCGGCAACATCCTGAATGACCAAGCAGCCTTTTTCAAGGAGAGCACTGCTTGCTCCACACAGACAGGGGCCTAGAAAAGGTGGCATAATCAAAGCTCATCTCCACCCTTCACCCGGTTGGTTAACCGTGGCCAACAGGCATCTTCTGATGTGGTCAAATAAAGATAAAGAGACAAAGGCATACACCTGCCTTCAAAGGTGTGTCCAAATTGACTCTCGCATGCTGGAACATCAGAACCATGCTTGATACTGCAGATAGTGGACGTCCTGAGTGTCGTTCTGCTCTAGTTGCCCACAAACTGTCATGACTTAATGTTGACATTGCCGGTCTCAGTGAAGTTCATCTCCATGAGGAAGGTAGCCTTAGAGAACATGGTGCTGGTTATAAACTCTATTGGTCAGGTAAACCCAGAGTTGAAAGTCATCTTTCAGGAGCTGGCTTCATGATTAAGAACTCTATTGTCTCCAAACTTGAAAACTTGCCAACAGGTCATTCCGATCGTATTATCTCCTTACGCCTCCCACTACACAACAAGCAGCATGTTGTTGTCTTTAGTACATATGTCCCAACTCTCCAAGCTGACCCTGCCGAAAAAGATAAATTCTACACCGACCTGCGCTGCCTTACCCAAAAGGTTCCTGCAGATGATAAGATCATAAGTCTTTGTGATTTCAACACCAGAGTAGGAAAGAACTCTGAAGCCTGGAAAGGAGTATTAGGCAAGCATGCTGTTGGAAACTGCAACGATAATGGACACCTTCTGCTAGAGTTTTGTGCGGAGCAGCAGCTCACCATCACCAACACTATCTTTCAGCAGAAAGATAGATTGAAGACAACCTGGATGCATCCCCGATCCAAGCATTGGCACCTTATTGACTATGTCTTGGTGCAACAGAGAAATATTTGCGATGTTCGTCATACCCAAGTGATGTCTAGTGCAGAATGTCAAACAGATCGCCTTGTGCATTGTAAACTTAACTTCCACTTTAAGTTCAAACCTAAAAGGGGCAGTATCCCAAGGAGACAGCTTCTGGGTAAATCTTCAAGCTTGACTCGAAGATCACTCCATAGATCCCTCTCCTGAAGCGCTTTGGCAACATATTAAAAATAGCACCTTGCAGTGCTCTGAAGAATCCTTAGGGTTCTCTTTCAAGAAAAACAAGGACTAGTTTGGTGAAAACAATCAAGAGATCCAGGAATTGTTGATAAAAAAGAGAACTGCTCACCAAGCACACCTTGCTCGCCATCTTGGCTCTGAAACAAAGCAGCCTTTCATCTCGCCTGCAGTAAGCTCCAACAGAAACTTTGAGTCATCCAGAACAAGTGGTGGATCAATCTAGCAGAGTGGAGGAAAGTCAATGTTATTCCCAGCTTCAAAAAGGGAAAGAAGAAAAACCTAGGAAACCACTGGCCAAGCAGCCTCACCTCCATCCCTGGAAAGAGGATGGAGCAGATCATTCTAGAGGTCATCAGTAAGTGTGTAAAAGAAGGTCACTGAGTGTAGTCATCATGGAGTGACCAAGAGGCTGTGAGCTGCTTGGTTGCCATCTGGAGTGAAACCATGACAGATGCCCATATACAGCCACAGGTAGTATGAGGAACAAACAAGAATTACTGGAGGTGTGTGCACACCTGCATGGATGTGATATCTTTGGCATCATGGAGACATGGTGGGATGGCTCCTATGACTGGAGCATTGGAATGAAAGGTTTTAGTCTTTTTAGCAAAGACAATCTAGGGAGACGAGGAGGGCATATCAATGATTGGCTGGAGTGTATGGAATGCTGTGGGGAGAAGGATGAGGATGGGGAGCCAACTGAGTGATAGTGGGTCAAAACTAAGGGAAGGGCAGGGACAGGGGATGTTATAGTGGGGGTCAGCTATGGGACACCTGATCAGGAGCATGGGTGTGGATGAAGTCCTCTGTAGGCAGATGGGAGCAGTCGCATGCTCGCAACCCCGGACTTCTTGGGGATTTTAACTACCCCTGTGTCTGCTGGAAGGACAACATAGCAGGGCACAAGTAATCCCAGAGGTTCTTTGACTGTGCCAATGACAACTTCCTTATACAAAGAATTGAGGAGACAACAAGAAGAGGTGTAATGCAGGACCATGTGCTCACCAGTGAGGAGCAGCTGGTGGGGAATGTAGTGTGATGCCCAAAAAGGCTCAATGAAACTGTTTAGAGACAGAATTTTAGCCTTTAAACAGCAAAGGTATTTATTGTAACGTTAGAGAACTCCCTGGTTCGCACCAGACAAAGAAGCTCTGAAAATCCAGTGAGAAATTCATGATTATATACATTTTCCATGAGAGGTTACAACATCTTTACATGCATATTCATATAATTGCAACATCTGATTATAATATTCATGATAGGTGGAGTCTGGGTGGAGCTTGGGGTGGAGTCGTCTTTTGGGGTGTTGTTTCGGTGGTCGTTCCTGTTCTTCAGCCTCAAGGGGTCGTCTTCTTACTCCTCTTCCTCAGCTGAACTTTCCAACTTTCTCTGTTTTGCTGACTCCATGATGGTGAATTTTGCAAGACCCTTGGACTCATGCCCCTATTTGGCCTTCTATTTCTCCGTGTTCCTATCTCCATTTGTGTAGGCATGTCAGCATTACCTAGCGTATAAGCATACTACAAATTCCGAAAACCTGGCTTCTATCTCTAGTTAAGCCTTACTTTACATTTCTCAGAGCAAGGTACCAGGATCAGCATTCTAGGTTAACTCTTTAGGCCCTTGCTTCATTTCAAGTGCTCCAAGACAGCCTTGGCTGCAGTGACCACAAGATGGTGGAGTTTGAGATTCTCAGGGCAGTGAGGAGGTCGCAAAGCAAGCTCACTGCCCTGAGCTTCAGGAGAGCAGATTTTGGTCTTTTCAAGGACCTACTCGGTAGAGTTCCATGAAATAGAGCCCTGAGGGTAGAGAGGCCCAAGTATGCTGGCTTGTATTCAAGGATCACCTCCTCCAAGCTCAGGAGCAATGCACCCTGACAAGGAGGAAATCAGGCAAAAATGTATCCATCCATGGATGGACAAGAAGCTGCTGAGCAAACTCAAAGCAAAAAAAAGAAGCTTTCAGCAAGTAGAAACAAGGACAGGTGGCCTGGGAGGAATACAGGGAAATTGTACAGGAAGCTAGGGATAAGGTTGGGGAAGCCAAGGCCGAGTTATAATTGAGTCTGGCTATCAAGGATAACAGAAATGGCTTCTATAGGTATGTTGCAAACAAAAGAAAGACTAGGGATAATGTGGGCCCCCTCCAGAAAGAAAAGGGACACCTGGCTACTCCGGACACAAAGAAGGCTGAGATTCTCAACAACTTCTATGCCTTAGTCTTTCTAGTGGGTTTCTGTGGCTGGGTTTTAGTAGCAGGGGGGCTACAGGGGTGGCTTCTGTTAGAAGCTGCTAGAAGCTTCCCCTGTCCAGTGGAGCCAATCCCAGCCAGCTCCAGGATGGACTTCCAGCCGCTGGCCAAGGCTGAGCTAATTAGGAGTCATAGTAACGCCTCTGTGATAATATGTTTAAGAACAGAAGTTTGTGGCACAGAAAGAATTCCAGCCAGGGAAGAGTGGAGTGAGAACATGGAAACAACAAGATACACACCAAGGTCAGTGCAGAAGGAGGGGCAGGAGGTGCTCCAGGCACCGGAGCTGAGGCCCTGCAGCCCATGGTGCAGACCATGATGGAGCAGCTGTGCCCCTGCAGCCCATGGATGACCATCGGGGTGCAGAGACCCACCTGCAGCCCGTGGGTTGCAGGTGGGTGCTCATGCTGGAGCAGGTAGATGCATGAAGGAGGCTGTTACTCCGTGGGAGGCCGAAGATGGAGTGAGGTCCTGCTGGAGACCTGCAGCCTGAGGAGAGGCAAGCCCACACTGGAGCAGGTTTTTCCCAGATAGGACTTGTGACCCCTGTGGGGGACCCAGGCCAGTACAACTCATTCATGAAGGACTGAACCCCATGGAGTGGGTAAGAACTGTTGCCTGAGGGATGGACTCATGCCGGAGAGGTCCATCAAGGACTGCCTTCGGTGGGAGGGACCCCATGTGAGCAGGGGAAAAACTTCTCTCCCTGAGCAGCAGCAGAAACAACAACTGACCGTAACCCCCATTCCCCATCCTCCTGCACTGCTGGGGGGGGGAGGAGGGAGAACATGGAAGCAAGGAGGGGTGGAGGAAGTTGTTTTTAAGACTGTTTTATTTCTCACTCTTTGGCTTTTGTCCTGTTGGTAATAAATACAAGTACTATCCCCACTTTGAGTCTGTTTTGCCTGTGATCAGTAACTGACCTCTCCCAGCTCTTATCTGAACTCACGGATCCTCAGCTGGTTTTTTTTTTTTTTTGTGTCTCCTCTGTCCTGCTGCAGAGGGAGAGAGAGAGAGTGGCTTTAGTGGGTACCTGGCATCTGGCCAGGGTCAACCCACTACAGTCTTCAACAGCAATTGCTCTAGCCATGCAACCGAAGTTGGGAAAGGCAAAAGCAGAGACTGGCAGAATGAAGATCCTGAGCCCACTGTAAGAGAGGATCGGGTTTGAGACCATCCAAGGAATCTGGCTGTGCACAAGTCTATGGGACCTGATGAGATTCAACTGCAGGTCCTGAGGGAGCTGGCAGATCAAGTTGCTAAGCCCCTATCTGTCATTTTTGAAAAATCATGGCAGTCAGGTGAAGTTCCCAATGACTGAAAAAAGGGAAATATAACCTCCATTTTTAAAACCAGGAAAGCTGACAACCCAGGGAGCCACAGACCAGTCAGTCTCACCTCTGTGCCAGGCAAGATCACGGAGCAGATTCTCCTGGAAACTATGTTAAGGCACATGAAAAACAAAGAGGAGATTGGTAACAGACAGTATGGCTTTACTAAGGGCAAATCATGCCTGTCCAGACTGTTGACCTTCTATGATGGGACCGCAGCATTGGTGATAGGGGCAGAGCAACTGACATCATCTACCTGGACTTACGCATTTGACAGTGCCCCGCATGACATCCTTGTCTAAAACCGTCCCACCCTGCCAGCCCCAGCACGTTCATATTCGCCCTTTTGTTCTTGGGGTAATGGGGCTGGTTTCTGTGCTCTGGCACATCAATAACCCCTCGCGTATCCTGCCAAACAGGGTATCACGAGCGGAGCGGAGCCTGTGAGCGCCGGTCCCTTCCCCGCGTCCCTTTTTTGCACTGTGTGGGCGGGGTCCCTCCGGCCCGACCCGGCCGGGGGTAGAGGCGTCTGCAGGGGCAGGAGCATCTTCCCGGTGGCGGAGGGCGCGTACCTCCCTCGCCCCGGCCGTCACTAGCGCCTGGAGCCTCCCGTCCCCTCCGCCCCCTCCTCCTCGCTCCCGGAGCCCCCCAGCCTCCCGTCCCGGCGCGGCAGACGCCCCATTCCCCGCGGTGCCTTTCCCGGGCTGCGCGGGACGGCCCCGCTTCGCGCACAAGCAAACGCAGCGCAAGGGTCCCCCGGCCTCCCCTAACCCCGCGCATCCCTGCTGGGACTTCAGCCGGGAGAAGCGTCCAAACAGCCCGTTCTCGCTCTCCCCGGCCACCGCGGGAGACATCGGGGCGATTGGCCTCGCAGCCCGCCCGCCGCTGCACTCAGGCCAGTCACCCACCCTCCCTCCTGGGCTTCGCTTCCCTCAGGATCTTTTCTCCACAGAGGCGTTTCTAACTGGGACCTGCCAGCTGCAACAAGGGATTTGAACACAGAGGTTATGGTGTCAGTAAGAAAGGCACCTGGATTCTAGAAAGCATAATTTAAAATAAGACTTATAAAAGCTAATCTATAAAGTGTATAAAGAAGGAGAATATTATGGTTACTCTTACGTTCATTTAGATGCTGGGTACTCCATGTTGGGCAGCACCAGAGCGGCCTCCTATCAGTGCAGCATGCCATGCAGATCCCATTGGAAGGAGGGATTAGTCTGTTCTGGTCATTCAAGTTCTTACAGCACTTTCTTACAAGAAAAAAACTCCATCATTTCTACTGTCAAACAGAGAATGTTTGCATGTTAACTTACTGCTGCACTGTGAGATAAAGGCAAGGTCATGCAGATGTGTAATCACTGTTATGGAGTGGGAGCTGCCTGTGAGCTCCTCTGTTATCATCACCTGACTGAATTTGCACTGCACTGAGGGAGAGGTGCAGCACAGCACAGGCCTGAAGGTGATGCTCTACGCGCACAGCACAGCATGGACTTGGGCCTTCACAGATTCACTGCTACATGGATCACTAAACCTTACTGTGCTATAGTCTTTTAGTCAGAATCACTGCAGGAGCCCATAAAAGTAGTTTGAGATCTCCACCAGTCTTGGGTACATTTTGAAGAGCCTCATGTCAAAAGCAGTTGCTCTCTGCAGCAGGGAATTTAGGGTATTAATGTGGAGTGTGTTGTTCATGCTGATACGGTAACAGTCTGTACAGAGTCCCTACAGTGACATTTAGACAGTATGGTTTATTATTTAAGAGAAAGGGATTGTACAGAGATATACTGATATGAAAACCAGTCAGCAAGTTTCAGTGGTTAAAATGTTAGTTGGAGCTCAACTGGAACATTATTGATAGTTGTCATGAAGGAGACTTTGGCCTAGCAGGCTGCATCCAGCTTCAAAATGAAAGAGCCACTGAGATTTATCTGTCACGCATGGTTATCTTCTCCCAGAGGTCCTTAGTTGCAAGACATTCTTTGATAATAAGATTGCTATAGTCTGACTGCTAATTCCACTTTAGTCTATAAACTCCAGAATGATACTGAAGTTTATAGAAATTCTTTGCATGGTTACACGATAATTGCCTTCACTTACCGACAGCAAATATGTCTTCATCTCTGTCTTTTAGTTTCCTCTTCCATGGATATTCCTCATTTTAGTGTCCTTGCCATTTCACCAGTTGCCTTTTAAAAGTTAATTTCTCTAATGAATGGAGCTGTAGCAAAGAGTCACTTGTGTAGTGTTTGGGCCAATTTTAAGCTCCATTGAGGTGGCCAGGAGTCATCTCACAGGCCTTACTGCAGAGCAGACCTCTCTCACCACTACTCTTAATGTCCTCCACCTCCTCCTGTTTCACAGGATCTCGGGATTGGCCCTTATTTGTCTTATATAACGTTCTTCTGCAAACATAATAAGCAAGTTAATGTCTTTACAAAACAGGAGAAGTAAACAAGGAAAGACTTCATGGGAAGTTTGTGAACCGTGCTTACTCTGTGTTGCAACATTCAAAGCCATTGCTTTCTGAGGAAAGCAGATGTAACCTCTTACTTCATCAATGTTGTGCTCTAAGAAGGAACTTTTTGGCTGTTCTGCTACCCTTGAAGTAAACATGATAGAGATTGTCATTCTCCTTGTCAGTCAGAAGGGCCATCTGGCACTACATTAGAACAGTATTCTATTAAATTCATCAGCGTGCTAATTATAGGATGACTAGTGAATGGTTAAACTGCCAGATGTTTTGAAGATACATCACTGTCTGTTTATGTGGTTAGGCAAATGTTTAATTAAGCCTCCAGCTGCTGTGTCTGCTTTACCTATGAACATATCTGAAATGCATTCACCTGTGGGAAAGATGAGCCTGTTGTTATCTTTCAAGAAGAAAAGCAGCTGAAACACAACTTTGGTGAAACATACAGAGTGTGTATGTACGATTGAACTATGCATGCTGGTAGTAGCATCAAAACCAGTCAAAGACTCTTACACCTCAGTTCTCTGTGTTGTGCTCCCTGATCCTTGAATGATCTTTTAGTGCTCTTGCAAGCTTCAAAAGCTGAGTTGTTTTGGAGACTTCAGCAAAGCCAAGTTAGAAATGGCAATACACACACAGCCTCAGTTAATAGGCTGTCCACAAATGATCCTACAGCCTTTTACTTTTCCCTATTCTAAGGAGTCTTTCATTCAGCAAATACTGAGGAGGGTAAGTAACCTTCCAACATGACACAATATTTAATATTGGTCCTAGGGTATTTAGCATTCCAATGAGATTACTTCTTTACCAAAACGCTGAAAGACAGAACCCCACGGTTCTCCCCATCTGTGATGTGGCCTTGGCTGAAACATGCAGAGGATGATTTTCAAAGAGAATATAACTCCTTTACAATTGAAAGTGTTTGTACTTGGCTCTACTTGGTATTGTAAGGTCTAGAGATCAGATCTGGAAAAATGGGATTTAGGGATCTAGCTAAAGTCTAGTCTTCATTCAGTCAAGTTTTTGTTACACTTCCCTTTTTTGTGTTCAAGAACCACATTTCAGAAAGGTGCTTTATTCCCACTTAGTAATGTGCCCATAATCTGCCTGGATTCTTCTTAGAATCCATCCCAAGGCACAGCTATTATGACCAAAAGTGCACTCAGACAACAAGCTGAGATTTAATTGCAGAGCTTGAGTCCCCTGAGTAAAGAACTTTTTTGGATGGGCACCATCCTTGGTTGATTGTAGAAGGTGCTTTACGCAACTGAAATTGCTGATATTGTCTTGAACTTCTGCAAAAAGTTCTTGGCGTGCTTTTGGCCTGGGCCCACAAGCACTTTCCCAGACAATTCATGAGCACAGGAGTTACTACATAACAAAGAGCAGAGCCATCAGGCAGACGAGACCTGGCCAAGCATTTTGGAGGGTAAAAGAAATTTAATAATATAAGCATAGGTCATTCTGTGACAGTTGACCTTTTTGCCACAGTACTGACAGGAGTAGGAAGAAATAGGATACTAGGAAATTATTTAGGAGACATCAGGGACATAGGCTTTAGAGGACAAAGTGAGAGTTTAGAGCTTTTACAGTGGAAGTCATAGTTGAAATGATTTCAGTATTTTTAAGCCTACTTTGTTTGTAACTTTATTCTTCCTTTGCTAGCATTCTCTTTTGCCAGTTTTCATACCATGTGCCTCATTAGACACATACGGCCTGCCCCCTTGGGCACAAACACTGACAACACGATCCATGTGATGGTTTCGTCAGGGTTAGATGCTGGTAAACATCCCTCATGAGCTCAGCAACTGAAATCGAAGCAGAATATTTGGGAGTATTTGGTGAGTTGCCCCTGGCTGGATGCCAGGTGCCCACCAAGGCCACCCTGTTACTCCCCCCCTCAGCTGGTCAGGGGAGAGAAAATATAACAAAAGTCTCATGAGTCAAGATAAGGGCACGGAGAGATCAGTCACCAATTACTGTTAGAGACAAAATAAACTTGACTTGGGGAAATTTGTTTAGTTTATTAACAGTTAAATCCAAGTAGAATAATGAGAAATAGAATCAAATCTTACAACAGCTTCCCTCCAGCCCTCCCTTCTTCCTGAATTCTCTACCTTCTCCCTCCCGGCAGTGCAGGAGGACAGGGAATGGGGATTGCAGTCAACTCATCACACATTTCTGCGGGCTGCAGGGGGATACCTGCTCCACAGTGGACCCCCATGGGCTGCAGATGGACAGCCTGCCTCACCATGGTCTTCACCACAGGCGTAGAGGAATCTCTGCTCTGGCACCTGGAGCACCTTCTTCTCCATTGACTTTGGTGTCTGCAGAGCTGTTTCTCTCACATATTCTCACTCTTCTCTTTGGCTGAAATTGCTGGGGTTTTATCCCCTATTTAACTCTGTTATCCTGCAGGCACTCTCTGATGAGCTTGGCCTTGGTCCTCTGGCTGGCATTGGGTAGGAAAGCTTCTGGCAGAGTCACACAGAAGCCACCCCTGTAGACCACCCCCACTACCAAAAACTTGCCACACAGACTCAATACAGAGTATAAGATATTGGTGCCTCAGGAGCTCTGTTCAGTGCTTCAGTGTCTTCTAGCAGTTTCTGGTGTTTGCCTGGGAAAGCAGAGAGAATGTATTTGTGGCCTTCCCTGGCAGTTTTACTTATTCTTCATGTTTGGATTAAGAGCGACTTGTCCTCTCACACACTTTTTTTTTCGTGTCCACAGTAAAGTCCTCTGTGAACTGCACCTGAAACACCAAGAAATGCTTTCTTCAGAAGCTCTAGCACCTAGAAACTGGGAAAAGTGCAGCTCTTACAGAGTGTTGTATTTGATGGCTCTGGAAATTGTTCCTCTTTTTCTTTTGAAGATACCAAATTTGCTGACTTTCCAGGACCACTGTAAAAGGCATTTATGTAAGAGGGTTTTCAGATGAGGCAGACATATGTTTTCCAGCTGACAGTGGAGGTAGATAGCTGGCTGACTGAACTGCTGAGGCTCAACTTAACAGTATTTTTGCATAATTTATTATGGCAGTTCCATAGGGCCTTGGGAACCAATCTTGATTATTTTAAATTTAAATAAATAAATGATGGATCTTGGGACAAACTGGCACACAGTTCCAGGAGATGAACCTGAGACACATCAAAGGCAGGCTCCCAGTGCCAGAATCAACTGCAGTTTTACAATTGTGCTAAGCTATGCAATTATCTTAAACCACAACGTTCCTGTTGGATTTGCAGGGGGAAATTTAGCATCAATCTCCTTACACAAAACAAATAAACAAAATCAGCACTGTATTTTAATATTGACACAGCATAACACAGTGCCAGAACAAATTATCATCTATGTTCAGAAGTGCCGCTGCTGTGCTGGTTGCCTCACGGATAAATAAAAATGTATAACTGTTGGTCTGAAAAGCTTGTGATTACAGAGTACAGCAATGACCTGTAGGGTTCATGGCCAGTTAGGTAACTCAGAAGAAACTGTGATTGTCTAAAGCAGTACTGGTAAAGTCAGCATTTTACCCTGCTGGTGGGTATGCAGCCCTGCTGCTTTCATTTATTGTTGGCCCTGTTTGTCTATCCACTCACCTCTAGGGGAAAAGGATGGCAAGAGTTAACCCTAAGAGAGATAAAGAATGATTATGGCAGAAAACTCTCCCCAGGGCTAGAAGACAGGAGAGGACAACAACAACAACAGATTTAGGTGGCTAAAGCACTGGGAGGGAAAATACAACCCAAAGTGCAACATTCCTTTTAAAACAATGGGGAGACACAGCAGGCAGCAATGCAACAGACATGAACTATGGCACATCAGTAAATAAATAAATAAATAAATAGCCACTACACATCACTTAACAACATGATCATTGTCAAAGAGAGCAGAAATTCTGTGGAGTTTCCTTCTCTGTCAGTTGGGCCAGAATCCAGGAAGAGAACAGGCTCAGAGAGAGACAGCTTTCATTTGAAAGACGATTTGTTTATTAGCCAGGCAGAAAATCCCATTAAAAAGAGAGGAATTTCCATGATTGTGCTGCAGTATTAATTTTCAAATATTCTGCCAAAAACTTTGGGTATTTTGCGTAAGATGAAACCATAATTCTCAATGGGACCTTGAATGGGGGGTAAGGCATGAGCTGAATTCCCTGGGAGAAGTCCCAGGAGGCATTTGACTTGAGAGTTGTAAGATTTCTTCTCTGCTAGATTTATATATATGATATTTTTAATCTGCATTATACTAACAGCATTCATAGAATCATAGAATCAACTGGGTTGGAAAAGACCTCTGAGATCATCAAGTCCAACCCTTGATCCAACACCACCGTGGTTACTAGACCATGGCACTAAATGCTACGTCCAGTCTCATCTTAAAAACCTCCAGGGATGGTGAATCCACCACTTCCCTGGGCAGCCCATTCCAATGTCTGGTTACTCTCTCTCTAAAAAATTTCTTTCTGATATCTAGCCTAAACCTCCCCTGGCACAGCTTAAGACTGTGCCTTCTTGTCCTACCGCTGGTTGCCTGGGAGAAGAGACCAACCCCCACCTGGCTATAACCTCCTCTCAGGGAGTTGTATAGAGTGATGAGGTCTCCCCTGAGCCTTCTCTTCTCCAGGCTAAACAACCCCAGCTCCCTCAGCCTCTCCTCATAGGACTTGCACTCAGGTCCCTTTACCAGCCTTGTTGCTCGTCTCTGGACCTGCTCCAGCACCTCAATATCCTTCCTGAACTGAGGGGCCCAGAACTGGACACAGCACTCCAGGTGTGGCCTCACCAGCGCCGAGTACAGGGGCAGAATCACCTCCCTNTGGCTCATGTTCAGCTTCCTGTCAATCCAAATTTCCAGGTCCCTTTCTGCTCTCCAGCCACTCTGTGCCCAGCCTGTATCACTGCAGGGGGTTGTTGTGGCCAAAGTGCAGAACCCGGCACTTGGCCTTGTGGAACCTCATCCGGTTGGAATCAGCCCAACTGTCCAGCTTGTCCATGTCCCTCTGCAGAGCCCTCCTGCCTTCCAGCAGATCAACACTCTCCCTCAGCTTGGTGTCGTCTGCAAATTTGCTAATGGTACACTCGATTCCCTCATCCAGATCATCAATAAAGATATTAAACAGGACTGGGCCCAACACTGATCCCTGGGGGACACCACTAGTGACCAGCCACCAACTGGATGCAGCCCCGTTCACCAGCACTCTCTGGGCCCGGCCCTCCAGCCAGTTCTTAACCCAGCAAAGAGGGATGTTTGCTTCCTGGCTGAAAGTGAGTGTTGGATATGACTTGTGTCACTCTTTTTCTGCTCATTTGGTAACACTGTTCTTGCTAAAATAAGGTACTGTCTCCTGCTACAGTAGTACAGCTAAATTAATGTGGGGCAGGGAGTCTGCACTGGGCACTGGTCCACAACTCTTCTATGCTGAACTTTTAGTTTGCTTATGGACTGGCCTGAGCACTTCAATGAACTTTTTCCAAGACAGAGCCCAGGCATGCTTCTGGAGAGTTTTTTCCCAGCAACTCCTCCCGGAAGGTACCATGAATGAACCTGAGCCTCCAACATTGTCACATGTCCTCTTGCCACACACCGGTGTGAACAAAACACCCACTCACAGGTTTTTGAAGTTCAGAATTGCAGAGCAAACCTTACATTATTTCAGAAGAAGAAAAGAAAGTAAAATTCCCCACCTCTCTAAATCATAATTCTGTTGCTGAAGGGGCACCAGCAGAGTGTCAGAGGACATCCAGAGAGAGATGGGGTGGCAGTGCTACAGGAGAGACATGCCCTGGGCAATGTGGATGTGGAAAAAGTCCAAATCACTGAGGGATACAGATCAAACCCTCTGTTTTGTTATTTTTAATAGAGTGGATGTAGCCTTTAAAAACGAGATACTGGAATTTGGACACTCCTCCAGGTGCCCAAAGAAAAGAACAAACATTGTTTTTCCATGGAGAGCATTAGGCCAGCATGTGCACATTCCAGGTCAGGATCAGGTGGCAGGTGAGTTTTGGAAGAAAAATAGCTGACAGATCTATTAGACCCTTACCACCACGATGTGGCAGGTGAGCGATCTCATTTGGAATCTCTCCCACAGAGAAGCTTTCTGTGTTGTGACATGCAACACTCACCTGGGCCAAAGGAGGGATCAGTTTTCTGGTGTCAATGGATCAAACCTTTTCGCCTTCAGCAGCTTATAGGGCCACAGCATGGCAGAACCTCTACAGATGTGTACTTACATGATCTGTTGGCATCTCCAGTTTTGATTTGTACCTTCCTTTGCCCTAGGCATGCTATCAGTTACTGCATCTCAGCTGCAGGGTGGAAAATTCTAGCCAAAGGGGATTTTCTGTAAATGGCTGAATTTAATCATAAAGCACTAATGTTACCATTTCACAAGATATTTTAACTGGAAAAAAAACAAGCAAGAATAGTCATGTAGAGATGATGAGGTTTCAGCTCTGCAGTGCCATGACCTTTTAGCTGATGGGAAAGTGGCCAGAAGGATTTTCTTGGGAATTGATTTTCTCTTTAATGCTGCTAATAAGAGACGTTGATAATAAAGGCTGCTGATAATAAAGATTAACGTAGGTATTTCTAAATAAAAGTGGTATGCTTCTATTGTGGTTCATTTGCAGGAAAACTGGTCCAAATTCCTTTCTAGATCTAAGGACTAAAAGAGAAGTACAATATGCAAAATAATTATTATCATCCATCATTTTCACTGAAACAAAGCAGAACAACAAACAATTATGACAGTAAATTGAATCGTAAATTGGCAATATTCCAAGATGTATATCAGCTGAGTCTTCCTACTTGTCTGTTGACAAAATAAAGGTTTGGGGTATGACTCATCTGTTGATTGGAAAATCTACTTTAAAGTTGAAAAGAAATTTGAACAGTAACATTTAATAAGCAATAACTCTCTGTGCAAAAGCTTCTGTTCACTTACAGCTGCACTCCCCAGCTTATAAACTGTGGATGCTTTGAAGCAGCAGAACCAACTCAACCCTGATATGAATCCCTCATCACTAGGTTGTATCTTCTTGTTCTTGCTATAGATCTTGTGAGTGGGGTCATATTAGCAACAACAAAATATGTGATGTATTTGCATAGGGGGAAATCCTGTAGCTGTCAGTGACAATTTTATTCCTGGCTGCAGTGCAGTCAGGGTTTTAATCTTTCCTACGAGTTTTATCTCCTCCTATATGAAATCTGGATTCTTCCTACACCAAGGTTTTAGGTTCATAAGGCATCTGAAATTGTGGTTTTCAAACTATTCGTGGCCACCAATGTGATGCCTGAGCTGTTGTAAAAGTACTGGGAAATTGTAAAAGTACTGTTCCAAACTCAGATTTCAAATCCTGCCTCATCCTCTGTTATCAGAGCAGCCAGCAGCTCCCTGCCCTGCAGGCGATAGTGGGGGCTCCAAACTGTGCAGCAGTTCTGGGCAAAGCAATCAGTGCTGGGGAGGTCCTGGCAAACTGCCCATCCATCATCTCATCTCTAGCCTGGGCTCATTCAGCCCAAACTGCTGCTTTGTCTTCATCTCACAAAACCCCGATGTCACCAGACACCTCAGCAAAACTCAGACTTCAGTCTGCTCAGCAGCCTGGTGAGGATCTAGGTAACAAGTCTGTATAAGTGCTGTGTGGTTATGCCTCCACTATGCATAACTGTACTGTGTTGGTGTTTGGCAAGTGCCATCTGGTTTTCATTTTCTTTCACGGTATAATTCATCACCTCCACCCTCACAGATTCACAGTGCAACTGCCTTTCTGCTTTCAAATCAATTTCAGCTACACTGAGTGTGTTTTGATTTACTTTAGCTGAACTCAGCAGATACTACCATCAAATCATTCTCCTTCAAATTAAAAGTAATTTGATTTGCAAATTTTAGCAAGATAGGACTAATAAAATCTTGACTTATAAAGTAATAGGATGCTAGGACCAACCATACAATAATTCTGCTCACCAGAGTCTAGGAAAACACTCTGCAGAAGCATCTTGAGCACATCAAAACCCATCAAAGCTGTATAAGCAGTAAGAATAATAGTGAGCAATTAGGAGAGGTGTAGAGAGGAAAACCTCAATTGTAGCTCACTACAGGGAAATGTTTAATAGTCCTCGTATGACTCAGATTACTATTTCTGTTTGAAAAAGACTGGATGCATCTTTCATTAAAAACTAATTTTTGAATCTTACATTGTGAGAGGGAACACTGGCCTGTTCTATTTGTATGTCTGTGTACAGGCAAGGCAAGCAAAATAATATTAAAACTAAGAAGTTTGAAGTATGAGTAACTGACAAACCAAGAAGAATGTTTTTATTGTAGGTTCTTGAGACTTCTGGCCAACAGTTTTCTCCCCTGCACTTAAGCACATACACTGGAAACATCTCTGGAGATAGCTATAAGAAAAACTGTAAAGAGAGAGTAAGATCCAAAGCAGCAGCCCACCTCTGGTGAAATGGATTATTTTCTTTCTCAGTAACACTGACAACCCACTTTGCATTGCAATTTGATGTGCTACTCAACTGGGTCTTGGGGTTCACTTTACACAATAGTTATTTTCATTGAGTGGCATTGTGTTTTGAGGTATTGTGAATTGCAAACAGGATTACCAGGTTAAAGGGACATTGTCAAAACACATTATTTTACATGCACATACGCAGATTAAAAACCTTATTAAGTTTACTAACTCAAGCAGGCAAAAGCATAGAAAGTGTCAGACAGTGTTATCTGTGTAACTCTAAATCTGTCTTTTCCCCACATGCATCATGGCTACAATATTTAATGACACAATCACCAATTTATTTTCTCCCCAGGGGCTCCTATGTTATTCAGTGTCCTCTGCTGGAAGCTCCTCCTTCAGCTTCCTGTTCTTTGGACATCTCGAGGCTCACTGCACAGCCAAACATGACATATTTTCCACAGGAATACCAACTGCAAATTATCTCATGCAGAGGACATGTCCCTTGCTGAATTTAAAGCCATATTTAGTAGAAAGGCATTAGAGCTTATTGGAAAGTTTCAACTAGGTTACACGATTTCGGCTTTACCGATTATCTCAGCTTGTGTTTTGATAAGCCTGCTGTAGTCCCTTGGAGTTTCCTCAGCAGCCTTGTTGAAGAACAGGACACTAGAAGTTAGGCTCTAAGACCGAGCCCCAAATAAGATAAATGCGAAAAAAATGGGAGAAGAAGTTGTCCAGGGCTGGTTCTGTTCCCTCTTCCCTTCTGTCCCCTCGGGGCGGTCTGTGAATGTCTGGATTTGCTGCAAAACAAAAGCCACCTGTGTTGGGCACCTGGAGACCTCTCCAGGCTGTAGGTGCAGGAATAGCAGCCAGCTTCCCCTTTTGTTTCATTCCCTTCCTTTGTGGAGCAAGCAAGAAAACAAAAAATTAGGGACCAATGTAAGGCTCCAGGTTTGCTTTCACCCACTTGAAAAATTAAGGCCGAGCAATTAAACCAACTGCAGCAACCAAAATAGTCTTATCCCATAACAAAAATGAAGTAACCCAATCTGATTTGTCCCACAGTTTCTGGATTGCCAGTGTTGCTTCAATTTTAGCCCTCATCCCTCCTTCACTGTGTCTGACTTTATAAAAAACTATTAAATTCTCTGCTGAATTTAAAAAAGCAGCAGTATTTGCATTTTGAACACCCAGCTGTTCAGGATTCAACACATTTAATTATTATGCTTCAGAGGATGTACCCAGTTTTCTGACTCACCCTTACTCTGGAGGCATAGCCTGATAGGGGATGAGCAGTGGGAATACCGGCCACTCCTGATTTGGAGCTTAATCTATACTTCGAATTTGAGACCACTATCCTTGTGATAGCTCTATCTGAGCACTAGTTCTTCAAATATATGCACTGGTAATCACATTTAATTTGACTAGGCTCACATAAACCTTTCTTTAACAAAAAGGATACATTTCTAGCCTGTGTCATGGACTTGGACTTTCATTAAATGCCACTGCGTTCTACGTAAATTTTGAATGCTTTGTTTACTTGGATTCACCTCTAACCACATTACAGTGAAAAAGAAATTCTTCCATGTTTGTAATAAAACTTTTTAGAAGGTGCTCAAAATTTCCTCTCTTAAATTTTTCCACTGTTTCATTATTTGCAATGTGCTTATGTCAAGCTCTCTTGGCAACATGCAGGCTTTTATCTCATGTATTGCGCAGTGCCAAGTGCTCTGTTTTTTCTTTTGAAATAATATGGGGTTTGAGATTTTTAGATTAAGCTGCAAATGCTTCTTCTCTGATAAAAATTTTGCATCAAGCAGCTATTATTCCTTTCTTATCCCAGCTGAAATTTTCCCCAAGCAGAACAGTGAGAATGGGGGATGTCAAAAAATCCATTAAAACTTGTACACTGGATTTAATGCAGTGAGTTAGATTGGTGCAATAGCATTCCTTGGGACACCTGAGCTGATCTAATGGATCTCTCATGCGAAAACAGGCCTCCTTTTGAAAGCATGGAGGTTTCAGATAGTCTTACTGAATTATATATTGCTTTCCTTTAATACCAGCCTATTTGCTTGGTGAAGGCCTCCAGGGCAAGGGCTGCCTCTGTACAGTGCAAACATGGCAGAGAACTACTGCTGATACTGGGTGGCTCAGGCAGTTTCATTATAGAAGCATTCGCTACCACTCTTCTCTCCTAGCATGCCTGGGACGCAGACTAGATCAATAAAGATTAAATTAAAATAGCATACATATGTATGAATGTTAGATTGTATATACTGCATCTGCTGCATACCTCTCCTGATATATTTAATCTGTACACATGAGTGAATGCGCATTGGTGTTTAGGATACATACTATATGCAATATATACAATCTGAAATTTACATGACTTCTGTTTCTTGAGCAAGTCAACATTTGCTGAGGAAGGTCATATTCTTTATTAGACCTAGTGAGATAGTTGTTTAAAAAAAAGAAGTAAGTCTTACATAAGGCCTTGCATACCCAAATGCTTTGTTCCCTGTTTTAAACTGCCACAATTGCACTAACAAGAGATACTGATTTTCCTTGCAAATGTTGCTTATGTCCGCATATCATTGTAACTTTTACATCAGTAGTGTAATTGCTTCCTCTGTTGGAGAAGGAAGGGGCTGCTCAGAGAGCAGCCATTATGACTGAAGGGCACTCAGGTTCCACGCAGATCAGGAAGGGCACAGGGAGAAGAAGATGGGATACACCAGACCTTACATGACTGCTCTGCAGAGCTGCACAGGTTTCACAGAACCTGACAACCTTCTGAAGACTGCCTGGTGGCCAGCTCTGCTTTAGAGGTGGCCTCTCCAAGATTGCCAGCAAATCTGCCTTTTCAGATAAGCTGCATCTTTCTTTGCAATGCCTGGTTGAAAAAAAAGAGACTTTTTTAACATAAGCCACTCCAGTGCTGTCAGGGTTTCCTGATGTGCAATCTGTCCTCACTGCTGGGGAGCTGTGTGCAGGGATGAAGACCTGTGCACTGTCAAAACCTGTGCAAGGATGGAGAAACTGTGACCAGAAAGCAGCAGGCCAGAGAGAAGGTAAGTATGTGATGGGAGCTGTCTGTGGCAGCCCTCTGCTCCGGAGGCAGATCCACCTTGGTTGGCTGGAGAAACACCATCATAAGGAAAACAACAGCTTGACTCTATTAACAGTAACAGCTTAATTCATAAAAGATGTTTGACAAATATTTTCTGTGGCCTGTGTTTCCTCTTGACTTTTTATGAGAAAGAAGTAAATTTATTACAAGGAAACTGGGCACAATGAAAATCATGATCTCTCTGCTTCACCATGCATCCCTGTAAGAACACAGGCAAGCATTTTCAAATCAATTGAAAGGTACCACCTTAAAAGTTATCCCAAATATTTTTCATTCATCCAGCTTGTTATTTCTCCTATAGATGATTCAAACTTTCTGGTTTTGTCTGGTAGCATCATCCATCACAAAGCCCCTGTCAAGGCAACAACTAGGAGGCACATCATGGCAACCCTTAGTTATAAGGGTTACAACAATTTTCTAGAGTTTTCATATTAAAAGCTCTGAAATTAGATTGGATATTAAGTAAGATGGAGCAAGCCTTATTAAAGAGTTAGTGTGGACTCTGCTAAGTATAATCACTTCCCTCTCCTCCCTCTGACCTTCAGGTCTCGTGCTTAATGGATTAAGTACACATTTCCACTGGAATATTTATACACATGTTGAAGCACATGCCCCTAATATGACATCTTCCTTCCTTTCTCTTTTACAGCGTCCCTATAGAGACAATTATGGTCATTTGCTTGCAGACCAGTCACCCTCTGCTATGAACACTGCAGCAGGAGGCCCCATTTAGGAGCTAAGAGCCATCTTCCGCCTGCTTATTCCAGCTACATTAATGCACACAAAATAAACCAGCACGAGGAGCAGCATTGTGTCTGGGCTGGAAATCATTAAAACATTTGAAAGAGCACCTTCATTTTAATTCCAAGATTTTTCAAGTGCTCCAGTCTTTGAACAAAAATTAGCTTGTGCTACCTTGTGTTTGTGTCAGACCATGGGTGATGATGTGTTACCTAAAAATATAGTATTTTTTTTCCAATTTTAGTACCTGATGCAGCAAGTATAGCACTTTTCATCTTTAGGACAGTGGACAGGTGGCACAGGCAGCCAAAGCATGACCCTTGAGGAGAAGATCAAACCTGAAAACTGGAGTGAGGGCAACTCTGACTTCCTTTGCTGAAACTTTTGATTTTTAGTAAGACAAATGATCTGACTTTGTGACTGTATGTTCAATTCAAAAAGTACCTCCACCACTAAAATCTTAGTATATTTGCAAACTCTTTCTTTCAAACTAACCTCTCCTGCATAATAGACACCACATGTCTCTGCCTATCTGTATTCTCCCCGTGACCTTGGCATGCCTGCCAGCTGTACATCCTCACCGAGTTCTGAAGCCAAACCAGTTCAGAACAGCAGACACAGGGAAAATGGCATGTTCACACACAGGCCTTAAGTGATAAAATGCTGATGATACCCATCACAGTAGCTGGATACAGCTAAAGATTTTTAACAGACTTTTTTTCCCGTGCTCTCCTATTCCTAGTTCTGCCGCAGACTTCCTGAGATAAGAAGCGGAAAGAAGAGGTAGAATTGCCTGCACTATTCAAAATGAGCATGCACCAGGAATTCACATAACTGCATTGCAATGCCTTCTGTTTGATCATCTGGTACTTTCCTAGTACCACCCATTATTCTCTTTGTTTCCTGATTGCTCCTGTGAAAGCTGATATTTTCAAAGTATCGTATCTTAGGAGCTGGAATCATTTCCTAAATGGCAATATATATATTAAAGATATCATAGTGTATACAGTTAGACTTCTTTTTACTAGCTGTACCTGATTTTTTATTTGTTATATTTTTTTGCTGTTTTATTGCCCAGTCATTCGATCTCATGATATCCTTCTGCAGCTCTTTGCAGCTTTTGTCTTTTAGTCTTAAGCCTAAGTAGCTTAGTATTGTCAGTGCATTCTGTCCCTGACTTCCCAAATTTATTTCCAGAATATTTATCAATACACTGAGCAGCAGAGAACTAGTTTTTAATATACTTCATTTACAATATTTTAATTAGTCTTCCATAATTATCCCTTCTTTCTCATTCCACACAATTTCTGTATGGACATTTGGAATGAGATGTTGCTAAAAGCCCACTGAAAATTTAAATAAACTTTATTTTCCAGATCATCCTGACATACATGCTCAGAGATTCTTCCAAAGACCTGTAATAGATTTCATGGTTGTGTATCCAATACATGTACTCTTTCATTATGGTTTATGTTAATTGGCAAGGTACAACCATCAATTCTGTTGAATCTCTACAGAAACCTCACACAGGTGTGGTGGCTTTTTTCATTTGGTTTTGTGTGTTAGTGTATGTGTTAGGATTTTTTTCTTTCTTCAAATTTAACAGCATGAAAAGTTTGCTAAGCACTTCAACAGCAAACACAGATAAAAAACCTCAGGATCTATTCTGGTCTATTCTTCCAGAAGGGTTACTTTACACCTTGACCATTTAGTCACCCTTTGACAACTATCAGAGGCAGTACTGTACTTCACTGAGAGCTAGTAGCAGAAACAAATTCAGCCTCATCAAATCACGGGGATATAGTATTACTCCTGTATAGCACACAGATAGGTTTAGTGCTTGGCAGTTCTAATATACAGACTTGCTGTCACAGTAAACATTCTTCTGGATTTGTTTGTTTTTATTAAAAAGTGCTAAGAAAACATTTTGAAATTAAAAATCTTACCCGTTTTCCACTGCAAGTCAACTTTTCCAATCTACACAGTTTAAACAAGGAGCAGAGCAAGAGATGACTCAGTCAGCATCTGTAAATGACTCCATGGGTGATAGGAAAAAAAAATAATTCCATATTATATCTCCAAGCTAGCTGAAAACAGACTACATGATGTTGAAGACAAATGAATCCAGACTAAACACAAAGCCATACAAATTCATAATGATGTTTAATGACTACTAGAATGGATTAAAACACATAGATCTTAGTTATTCAAGAGATTTCTCAATTCTTAATTTGTTTGTAAGAGATTCCACCACAGCAGAGACAGAACTACTAGGCTTATTCCTGATGTAACTGGGCAATGATTTCACCTCTAGTTTGCAGATCTAGTTACACAGATCTGTTTCATCAGATCTGGTTTCATCAGCCTCAAAACACGTAATACTATGATAAAATATGTCTATTCAATCTCATTTGTATCAGTGTCACTTTGGCCTTAATGTAGTAACAAATAAATCCTCCTGTGTGCATAAATTAATATGCTCCCACTTTAAAATTTCATATAAGCAACATGACAGATGTTTTATGAACACTGAAAGACTCAAATATTTTGAATCATTTACCTGAAGAAAAGTCTGTGTTCTGACTTTTTTTATGGCAACTGCTGGCAAATACAATTTTTGCAGATGCAATCCCCCAAAGTGGAATAAAATAGTAATAAAAAATCAGCAAGATTTTTAAACAAAGGCTGAGAAAGGAGGGGTAGAATAAAACTGGTGAATGAGATTAAGTAAGCTTAGCTCTAATCTCACTCAGGGTCACCTCTGTAGGGAAATATGCTGGCATCCCTCTCTTGGTGTAATTATGCTGCTACAGTTATATTATTATAAATTTTTATGTTTCCAAAGCATCATATCAGGAGTAATTCTATTGAAACCAATAATGTAAGGATTACAAGAATCAATTCACCATATCCAGTTGTCTCTGGACACTGAATTACTGATTTTTTTTCTAGGAAAAACAATGGAAATAAAAGATCAACACAAATCCAGTAGTAATAAGCAAAAAACAACTATGGTTCTACCATCAGCCTGGGTTTAAAGTAGTCTATTTTGAAAAGAGAAAGGAGATCTGGAGCAATTTCTCATCTTTATTGACTTACTCCAAACATTCAGGAAATACCAGCTGTTTGCATTTGCAAAATGTATCTTCACACTGAGTACGCCGAGCATCGGCAGGTGTTTGGTGCCCTCTCACGTTTTATACAAGCAACTTCAGGGACTGCAAACACACTTCTTCATGATAGATCACTTGAGAAGGCTTCTCAGGTCACAAATTTTAAAGAAAACATAAACTAAGACAACTAACCACTTTCAGAGAGGCAGTGAACCTACAGCAACAAGCAGACCCACAGACATACCTGTGTACCCTCCCCTTCAAGTTTTATTGAGGTGGTTCATCCTCACTGATCTGATCTCGCATAGCACAAACCTGACTCAGGCTTCTTTTGTTTTGGCCAGACTAAGTTATAAATTGCTAATAAATTATAAATTGTTAATAAATTGCTGACTATGAGAACAGAAACACACACACACAAAAAGGCTGTTGAGCATCACAGAAAAATCATGATTAGTGAGGCACTGGCACAGTTTGCCCAGAGATGTTGTGGATGACCCATCTCTGGAAATGTCCAAGGTGAGGTTGGATGGGGCGCTGAACAACCTGATTTAGTGGAAGGTTCCCTGCCCATGGCAGAGGGGTTGGAATCAGATGATCCTGAAGGTCTCTTCCAAACCAAACCATTCTATCATTCTGTGAAGGGAAGACTACGTGATCTGGTCTTACCTCCTGGGAACATCATCCAGTTAACAGTTGTGGTACTTCCTTAAAAAAAAGGGTCAATTAAAAAAAGGTCTGCACAATTGGAGACGTCAAAATATAGAATATTCCTATTTCCATTAATTAAATACTCCAGTGCTTACTGCTTACACCTAGAAGTTAGCACTTACTACCTAAAATTAGATTTCTGGGGGCTTCTAGCAATCAGCTTACGTTTTCTTTCTTGGCTAGGTAACACTGGAGTATGTTATTTTTCTTCTTGTGCAAGTATTTCTAACTCATAGAGAAGTCCTGTCTCGATCTTCTAAAAACTAAACAGACTGTTTAGTGAACCTTTTCTGAAAATAAAACCTGATCTGTAGTAAGAAGTGTTTTTTGAGTTTCTTTTTAATTTCCCTATTAGCACGATAAGGGTATATAGTTTAAATACTTCTTGGCTCTCATCATCGCATTTTACTAATTACTCAAAGGGAAACATATGACAGATATTTATGTGTCTGTTTTGATACACAAATTAGAATGCAAAAGAGATTGGCCACAGAAATAGTAACGTATAAAGATAACATGGAATTTTAGATTACATTTGAATGTTGGTATCAAAAATTATTAAATACCTTACTAAAGTGCTGAGGGTCCCATACTTAGAAAAGTAATCCATTGCAATGGAGTGTATTGATATTAGTACCAAAATAAAGCACCCAAAACTTTAAAAATTGGAAATTCTCAATTTATTTTATCAAATTATCCTACTATGCATTTTTTTCAGAAATCAGGTTCAAGATGAAACATAAAAAAACCTTCACAGAATTAGCAAGTTAGTGCACAAAATCATTTTCTGGTCACAGACACAGAGATAAAGAGGAGTCTAAGCACTTCATACCAGTTAATAATGAGCATCCCTTGTCCCTTGCTATCACAGATACCCAAATGCCTAGTGGTAAGGCACATTTTGGCACCATGGCCGACTTCAGTAAAGCCAGACAAAACTGGATGAAAGTTCCCCATTTGTAGAGGCTGCAAAAGCCCATGTAAAAAGAGAGCTGAGAGCAGATCCATGCAGCAAACAGAAGCTTGTAGAATTAAGTTATCTGTCAACATCCAAAAGTGCATTACTGCTTTACCGAACACAGAAGCAGGTTCCCAGAAAGTGTTGAGTTCTGTTTCAAATGGATGTGACAACAGAAAAATAAATAAGGAGTGGATATGATGAGGAAGGATGGATATGCTTGGATCCCTTACACCACTGAGATATGCTCAAATATTTTGATATTACAGTAAAATTTAAGAAAATAAATCCACCTTGTGTAGGCAAGAAATAGCTAAATTACACACACAGCAGAGATCCCTGAGCTAGTGGAAAACGAGTTAGAAAATCCACACAACACACTACGTGGACACATCCATCTAGGTCTAGAGGAAGCACTGCTACTTTTTCAGCAAATAAATATTGCTAACTAGCTCCCATTCAAGACCCATGTGAGTGATGGACCATATTTGCTAGTGAATAACTCTGAAGTTCTGCTTCTCAGGCTTGCATGAGGGCAGCCCCAGATGAGATCTGTTTTTGTTCTTGTGGATGTAGCCAACAACAAAGCATTCACATTTAGTGCATTAATCTCAAATAGTACTACAATCAGGCCATCAGGCTCCACCGCTGAGTTACTTTCCACAAAAAGTATGAATCTGACTTTTCTGGATAGATTTTCCATCTGCTGACTCACAAATTTCTGATCAAAGGTTGAAACCTGCCAAATTAAGAAGCATTTGCTTTTGATAACATTCACTGAAATGGGTATTTCCCATCAGTATATTTCCCATATTCCCTTTCCATGGAAGTAGAAAAAAATTGCCACCCTTAGCTGGTAATTAGCATTAAAATAGTCCACACAGTAGAATAAGCGTGTGGAAACAGCAAAAATCCTCCTAAATGTTTTGAAGAGCTAGAAAATATGGAATGTAGATCCACAGTTTTACTCTGGTAATCAGTTATTCACTGTCTCATTTCTGCCATGATGTTTTTCCCCATCCCATTTTTCCATACCCAGTTCCCTTATGCTGTAAAGTGAACTTAAAGTCTCCTAGCAACATGTAAAGAAAACAAAACCACTCTGGTCTGGGAATGGAAAGAAACAGCATTTTTTTAGGACAGAGCTTGGAGACATCTGGTAGGATATAGGGTAAGAAACTTTAACTTTAGACATCAATGGAGTTGATGAAGTCTGACTTACGGAAACAAAACAGTCAAAAATCCCCAAATACAAACAGATGCATTGAAGTTAACTGACAGCGCTACAAATAAATTGGAAGAAAATCATATGTCTCCCAGTCCCTACTGCTGATTAAGACTTTCCTAGCAAACTGAAATTTGTTTTTCTTGAGGAACTTAAAATAACTTGAACTTCAAAATGTTCCCCTGTGAAACCTTACAGAACAGAATTCATGCTGATATAAATCAAACCAGGTTAAGAACTGATTGAGTTAAGAATCAGTACTTGGCTGCTGTGTGCATACTTTTAATTGAGCTGAAGTGCCAAATATCAATTTAACTTAAGCTTATTACAGACTTCACCATTATAGCTAGAGCTGAAAACAGATTTCAATACTTAATGTCATGAACCACCCAGGGCAGATGCCAGTATCAGTACTGACTCCAATATCCAGCAGCATCTAATTTAACATCACAATACATCCTTATTCAGTGTTGGACAGTATCAGCACAATGATTCAAAAAAAAAAAAAAAAGTGAAGAAACATTGAAATGAGGTCCTCTCCTCCCAGGGAATAATTTATACAATTTCTTTCAGACAGTTCTGACCATTCAATATACACAGGCTAAGCAGAGAAGCCCCAAGATGATGCCATACATTTAAGAACAACAGTTGTGTTTATGAAGTTTTATATAATAAAATTAAAATGCTTTCCATTTTTCAATTGCAACAAAAGCAAAAGCCACCATAGAATTACTAAAATGAGCCCAAGTACTTCTCCAGAACTGCAGAACAGAACAGGACAGATTCTTTGCCCTAGGGTTCTGCGAGCACAATGTTCTGTGCTTGTCTAAGGAAATATAAGCTACGAAAAGCTCCAGGAAATGTGATCGTAGGTCTTACATGTCACACAGCTTGTGCCACAGCAGTTGTAGGAAACCATCAGCTTAAGGGTACAAATTTCTGTACTTGCTGGGCTCCAATCTCTGCAACATAGATTGCTCCACTCTTCATGTCCACATCTACAAGGTGTGGTTTGGTTTCATCTGCCAGCTGGACTGTGTGGACCATAACACAGTCCCCAATAGCGCCTACCGGTGGTGCTACCAAGATTGCTAGCCGGTTGATCCTCAGCTGAGCTACAATCAGGTACTTGTAATCGGCAGTAAATCTGTGAAAGACACACATATTTTTGAATTATGGACGCCATATGACATCTCATTTTGACACAAGCATGATCTTTTATACAAACAAAAACTCCTTAATAGTCACATCTTTGAAGGCTACGAGAGACAAAATGCAATAAAACACTGAGAACTAACTTCTAATTCTTGCTCTTCATATGGCTGCTCATTGAGACAGATTATGCTACAGAAAACTCATTCAAGACAATCTTTCCGCCTGTAAAAGCTGCACTAATAAAGTTAATAACACACAACAGCTTTAAAATGAAGTTCCCAATCCTGCATTCAAATCCATGGGGCTTGTTACAAAGTCAGGAGTTCCCTGTCAAGTTACAACTATGCAGATCTTTCCATATGATTAGGGCCCAGCAGAGTATTAAACTGGTTAACTCCTTGTCATCAGGCATTAAATCAACATTTTAATTCACCAATATGAGTACACCTTATTTATGTAATTGCATGTGTCTAGAGGAACTGTTCAACAATACCTGACAGAATAGGGTCCATCTTCTGAAAAACAGCTGCTCCAAGACCCGAGCCATTCTCCTGTGACTTTATCAAAAACTTGGATTCTTTTGTTGTCTCTGTCTGCAACCCATACCTGTTAAGAAGAAAAATCATGGCTGTTCACAAATAGAACAAAGCAAATGCATTAGTTTCTTATAAGAGCAAGTTCCCTGTAGTAAAAAAGAGATACACCTTGGAAGAATGTACCTTCCCATTCAAAACTAAATCAGTAGATATGACTTCCAGATATAAACCAAAACTGGCTTGTAGTTAACATATATGAATTATTTTTACTCCTTTAACAGAGAAATTGGTGCCTCCTCTTCATTTCTGTGGATATAATATGGATATGTTTGATATGATTTTTCCCCCCACTGTGACGACATATTCCCATATATTTAATTCTAAAGATCTGTCTAAAGGTCTGTTTAAAATTTTTTCACTTCATGATCCAGGTCTGTGATGACTGCATCTGCAAGCTCTCTTGATATGCCTAATACTACTACAAATATTGAGCAATTTAAACACTTAAAGCATGTTCAGTTTGTTTTGTCTTATCAGTTTTGCAGAGCTTGTCTCTGTCCCACCCTGTGCTAATGGGGTTCACAAACAATGCAAGCTGGCAAAAACCACTAGACAGTTCCAGTGAAGGCACCTTTGCACAACAATCCTTGAAGTTTTAGCTGTTGACAATGCATCAGTCTGGTAAGTAAACTTCATGACTTCTCTGGGATATCACTGAAAAGGGAGCAATAAACAAGAAGAGCCGACGTCTTTCAGCACTGTTTTTAAATGAAACACTACTACAGCATCTTTTATATTTCTTAGGAATTAACAATTGTTTTTTAACGTAGGCTGATCATCAACACTATGTTGGCAATAAAATCATAGCTCATCGCAGTTGCTGTCTTGTAGTGAATAAACTCAGTTACCCTTCAGCATAATGTGACCATGTCCCTCCTGTTCTCTCTCCCACTCTGTCAGTTTTGGCAGAGCAGTGATTTTTATATACATTTCTTATTCTGATTCAGATAGCATCAGTAGAATTAGCTCAAACCAGTCATGTTTTAGCGAAGCTATCTTATTTTCATTGAAACAGAATAAGAAATGGCTGCATAATTTGTCTATAAGAATGGCAGACCACATCCAGAGTACAATTAACATCTGGCAGAAGTGGACTCCTGGAATGCCTTGAGTTGCATGGGAAAAAAAGAGTAATGTCCACAACCTAGCCAGAGCCTCACTATCATCTTAAATTTATTTGGAATTTTCAAATATGAAATTAAAGCCCCCTGATGTGTAAGTGCTTGGGTAGATATTTATTACAGAACAGAGTTCTCTGTTACTTTCACAATGGCAACCTGTTACAAACTGCAGGGGAAACAGTCAGTTGTTGCATGGACATTGGCAGTGTAACTGATCAGAATCCTTGTGTTAACCTTGGAGTCAGCTACATCGGTAGAATCTGCAGTGGGAAACTTCAGCTCATGACTTTGCTCAATGAAAACTGTAACCCCCCTAAAATGACACAAATCCCAGCAGTTCAAATAAAGAAGAAATACAGTTTGTTTTGTTCAAATACATGTAAATGGGTCTGTTGAAAGGTGAAAGAAAATATAGTTGTCTTTTACTCCTTACCCGTCCAAAAGCATCCACTGTTACACTGTGAGGAATCTTGAACTGACCAATGCCGGTCCCGTTTGTTCCAGTCAGCCATATCTCTTTGTAATCTAAACAGTGAGCACCATGAAAAATGAAAGCAAAAAAAATCACAGTGAGAAAACAACAAATAAAGCATCTTTAAGTCATTCCCTTGCAAAATTATTTTGATCAATTTGTAAAACTTTTTAAACACAGTGCTCCTGACACATAAAACCAAGAAATACTGAAACTACTACAGTGAGTACTGGATTGTTATTATTAGTGGTTTCAGGACTACAGTTACAGAAATGTAACCACTAGTACATTTCTGCCATAGTCTAAGATTCTGTTAAGCACTGAATTAAAGAAAAAGGAAAAAGAAAAGTTGGCTGATTATGCTATTCATATCTTTAACTAAATTGATTCTTTATATTTGTCACTTGGCAGTTCTGGGTTTTAACAATTCACCATTTCACAAACCAGGTATTAGGAAACTTTCTCCACTGTTCTGTCATAAAGCAGATAAAGTAGCTCCTCCACTAATTCCAACCATAGGCATGTGCAGACTCTGCACTCACTGCCCTAACTGGGGTATATGAGCAAGCTAATTAGAATCACCAAACAATTTAAGCATAAAAGATCTCCAGACACCATCTGGTCCAAGCTGCTCCTCAAAGCAGGACTACTCTTGGTAACAAATTCAGTTCTGAAATAAGATCAGGTTCCTCCTGACTCATAACTTTAGTGCCTCTCCAAGAATGGAGAGTGCACACCATCTCTGGGCAAACTATTCACTGTCTAACTAGCCTCACTGTGAATATTTTCTTCCAAAAATTGAATTGGAATTCACCCCTCTTGCACCTTTTGCTTAGTGTTCTTCATTCTTCACTGTGCATCTCCAAGAAACACGTAGCTCTGTCTTCTCTAAAGCCTCCCATTACTGACTTGAACACAGCAATAAAAATCCCCCTTAGCTTTCTCTCTTAAACAGTGAACAAACTCACACTCTCAGCCTCTTCCCATGAATGACTAGGAGATTTTTCCTGAAGTGACAAGCAATAAAACAGGATCTGATTCAGCAAGGTCTTCTAACCAATGTTAAATGACAGTTGTACCCATTCCTTGTTTAAAAGTATTCCCAAGCTGTGTTATTTGAAATTCAATTTTCAATGGGCAACTACTGCGACAGTTCATTTTTCCATACCATTGGATAGTTTGATCAATCTGTTGTTCATTCCTCCATCTCCATCCACGACATAGACATCTCCATTTTCCTCTACAAAGATCTCTGCTGGTTGATCAAATTGCAGGGGAATCAAACTTGAACCAGCATTTCCTGGTGTGCCCAAGACCTGTATAAGTTTACCCAAAGGGCTATACTGTTTCACAGTGTGTCCGTATTTCCCTAAATTAAAGAAAAAAAAAAGTGCCAAAATATCTTAACAAAACAAAATGTAAGTATTAAAACCAATTGCAAAGATTAAAAATCTTCTGATACTCACAAGTGATATTAATTCATCAAACAGTCAACATTCTGTAGTGAGATTATGACCGTAAATCCATAGGCTACAACAACATTCATTCATCGTATTAAGGTTGCTAAACCTAGGACAGACAACAGGTCTAGCCAGAAGTTGTGTTTTTTTTCCTGATACTTCCGGGTGGTTGCAGGGAGGAGTGCTTACTGAGCTCAAAAGCTGTAAGCAGACATACAGCACAAATCATGAAACTTTGGAGTGTTTTGTGCAGCACCTGGGAAGTTTGTTCACAGCAAGAAAAGCACAAATCTGTCTCAGAATTGTTTGAGAGACTTAAATAAATGAGTTGTTTAAAGTAAAATCTTCACTATTACCATTTTCTTCCCTACCTAATACTTTTCAAATCACCACCACGCATACCTGTTCCAACATCCGTGATCCATACTGAACTATCTGTTGCAGTGTTCCATACAAAGATACCATGAGGCATTTCAACTGTATCATTCCAAGAGTAAAGAAAATAGCCTTCTTCTGAGAAAACAAGTACTTTTGGCACATTGTCTCCTCTCTGAAAAGGCAAAAAAAGATCTAAATAAAACATACTAAGCATGTAATCTTATCTTTTAAAATTCTTCTTTGTGAAGTTTTTGTAATGTTTCATGAATCATAAGGATCTCCTGAGATGATTGTCTACTAGACCTCTTTTCCATCTAGAAAAGGAAAGAGAGAGAAGGGTCTAAGTTTAGCATGAAAAACCTTCCAGTCAGTCTAGACTTTCACTTTAAATCACATAGGAGTCCAACTTTCAGAGCAGCTGAGCACCTGCAGCTATCCTGGCCTTCACTTTGAATTGTGATTTTATGTTCCTGGGGAAAAATATGCACAGTGTAACACAGGTGTGAAAAATCGGAACTGTGCCTATTAGCTGCATGGCACTCAAGTACTCATACTGTGCTTTACAATTAATTCCCTCCACTTATCCATGGCCTAGAGATACCAATGCATGGAACTTGGTAGAGGAAATAATTTAACTCAGTTACTGTAGCCAGTTGAAAGAGCTGTGTCGTTTTGATTTCATGGGACAAGGCCTGAAGGAGTGGAAGATTCAGTTGCCACAGAATCACATTTTCCCTTGCAGCTAAGGGAAGAAGCCGCTGTAACTCAGTGAAGTTGGATCATGCATTCATACCACAGAAATTTAATGCTTTTTTTTAAGAAAAAGTGCAAACAAATATGGTACTAGAACTGCTTTAAAAAATAGATAGAGCAGAGACATCTATACTTACATTTTCTCTGATTTTGACACAAAAATTATTCATATATACATATAAACATACCCATATACATCCTAATCTAAACCGGACTCCTTAAAGGCAAAAATACACCAGAAAAACAAAGAGAGAAATACAGTATTCCCACTCACTTGTCCTACATAGACCAAACCATGAAGAGAGTCAACAGCAACACAAAATGTTTGGCCAGTGAAGTCTTCCGGAGTTTTAGGCCAGCCGATGTCTAGCTTGTACATCTGCTGCTGTTCCCTCCAAGGAGAGAAGTAATCATATGCTTTTAAAACCTGAAAGTACAAAATAAATGTTCGGTAGTAATCAAATTTCACGATGGTGGGATCAAAGAAAACAGCAGTTGAAAGTAACTGTGTGCTGAAGCATCATAAATTCATCAAATTATTCGATTTATATTAACAAAATAGATAAGCAGAAGGAGGGTTGCTGCTAGAGGTTTGGATTGCAAATGGGAAAACTTCAACAAACTGAAAATTAGCTAATGAAATCCTTTGGACTCAGGAGTTCTGGAGTTAGAAGGCAAAACACACATGCTGAAATTTCTTACATCGAAGTTGCTATTAAATATTTGTATCTGTAAATCACACTCCCAAATGACAAAAATAGTGGAGAAGCTTCCAAATGCAACAGACCCAACGATCACCTTAAAAAGATATGAAAATAACAAAAAGGAAAGGTCAGAAATAAGGGAGAAAAAAAAGAGGTCAAGAAAGAAAAACTACATCTTGGAAATGGGGAAGCATAAAACACCAGGAATGGACAGACTCAGGTCCACATATGCATTTTAAAGGATAACGGGAAAAAATAATCTTTCAGTTTTTTGTTCTATTTTTCCAACAAGAGTGGAAGCTAAGCACTACTGTGCTGCTGCAAGATAAGCGCTGAAACGGAGAGCTCAGTCCAGAGCTAAGAAGTACCATGGGTGACCCTGAAGGCCCACGGTCACCTGACATTCCTGCTCCTCGCCTTGCCGGGAGCAGGGTGCATTGATGACACTGAACTGCGGACAGACAGACTGGGCTGCCATGGAGGAAAACCATGAGTAACCCGGCAGGGAGAAAACCCGACGGCAGCAACAAGTGGGAATTCATTCACCCCAACTTTTTCCTCCGTCGAGAGCAGCAAAATGCCTGGAAACCCCTGAAAAGGATCAACAGCCCCCACCCTGCTCCACGTCAGCCGCCAGCCGGGCGAGACAGCACCGGAACGAGGAGAGTTCTCGAGTCTCAGGGCGCCG